>UCOL01005970.1:0-10403 GCA_900474335.1 Ormyrus nitidulus | reverse complement strand
AAATGTCATTGAATTTTTTTTATTTTGACTCTAATGAATTTCTATCCCATTCTTTGATACTTCTAGAACACATTTCTAAAATAAAAAAAATTGAGTTTTTTGATGATTTTTGACTGTACTCTACCCTTAAACAATTATCTAGATTTGTCATCAAAAAATTTTGAAATAATTAATTTTCAAAAAGCAAACTCCAATTGTTTATAAGCTCTTGTTTACTTGGACATAAACAATTGACTTTCATTCCTTGTAAATTAATTATTTCAAACTTTTTTCATGGTGAATCTCTAAATAATTGTTTTACGAGTAAAATGAGCCTATTTACGTCGAAATAAATTAAAAAATAACAAAAATTAATTACTTTGAAAAAATTTTTCTTTAATGAATCATATCTTTATTTACAATATCAAATTATGATTTTTTAATTTTTTTTTAGTTCATTAAAGTTAACTTTATAACATGTATCATCACTTATGTAATCAGTTAAGTATGCTTAGAATTTTTTTTTAAAACTTCTATACTACCATAATTGATGAGTGTAAGCGCAAGAGAAAACTGAATGTCGAGAATTAACGATTTCGGAAGCTGCAATTTTAGAACAGTCATCACTTATTTTTAAATTTTAAAAAGCACCCACATTCCACATTTATATTCGCTATTATATTGTTTTCCCTTTCTAATCCTAACTTCAAACTTACGCTTTTAAGGAATCAAAAGGGCGCTTGCTAACTTTTTTCAAAAATTGGAGAGGAATAAAAAAACAGGAAATTTATCACGCCTATTTTCAAAGTGTAGCCCATATTTTACGAATATTGAGTCACCCCGAAAAGGCAGCGCAAATTCGACAGCACCGCAGATCCAGAACAAATATACGACGCGGCCCGTGCTGAGAGCAAGAGACTTTTAATGCTGCTATCGCGAACAGCGAAAGGTATATTCCAGTGCGAAGTTTTCGAACTATTGCCTATCTCTTGTAGCGATTCCTCGCCGTACATTTTCCGACTCCTCGCTCCGAAGCTCATAACTTATAGTGTCGTGCGAACGTCGAGGCTCGGGAGGAGCTCACTTTGATATTTACGCGCAAACAAAGGCCTCTTTTGTGCTCTTTTTTCATTTCGCGCGCATCGATATTGCGCCTCGGCGATTTACATTTTAATAGACGGGTATAAAGTTTATAAAGCTTGCTGGAATCAACAAAACCGTATGAAGTATGAATGCGTGGATTTATATGATTTTTACGCCGCTCGGCAATCGGAACGATGATTAGTGTAATGCGGATTATTATCATTCGTGGAATGAATTTCAGAAAATTAATGGCACGGAATTTAATGGCAAATTTTACTGCCGTTGTAATTATAGTCTTGTAACAAGGAATGTAGGTTCATTTAGTAAATGAAGTATTACAAAGCTTTGCGCTTTACAATCCGTATATATATTTTCATTAAATTGCGATATCGCAATTTTATTATATTAGTAAATATTTTCAGTTTTTTAAACAAATTATGCAAGGAGTAAGCTATAGAATTTGATTTTATTTTAAATACAGGGGACATTATTAATAAGCCAAGGGTATTCATATAGTTTTTGAAGAATTTGCAAGACACGCAGATGAAGCAGACGAGTACTAAGTTCAAAATAAATTAAAATTAGTGATTTTTAAGGCTTTATTTATTTACAATTTTGTACACAAATTGTATAAAAATTGTATAAAATCAGTATTGGTCAAAGACTTAATAAAGTCTGTAAATAACTTTTTTTATACAATTTCTATACAAATTTTATAAAATAGTTTCACTTGGGACTCCAAAGAACTCAAATTTCACTGCAACGTTCACAAAGCGGTCGAAATGAATCAGGAATTTAAATTGAACTTTAAAGCATCGTTCGATTTTACTGTCATTAAAGCGAACGTTTATTTGACAAAGCATTCCTCTGCATCTTTAGTTAAATCGTGAAATTGGAATAGTTAAATTAAAACATTTAAATATTGTATGTTCAAAGTTCAATTTGTATTAAAGCTGAAGGCAAGCTTTATAAAATTGAAGAAAATCGATTTTATCTTTTTCCAACTGATTCAATTATAATTAAGTGACGTGAGAGACTTACCTGAAACAAAAATGGAAATAAAATATTAGTACAATGTTGAAAATATAAGAATAAATAAAGTACATTTATGTTGTAAAATTCTTCATTGTCTCTTCATTGCTACCCAAGCCGCGATTTTTTAGCCGCATTAAAATACGCGATTAACTATAAAAAATTTTTTTTAGATGCGTGGCCCACTTTATACGTCTCAATACGCGGAAAAGGTAATTCCTGGTAAAACACCCTTTTTTATGATACGCTTCCCAGCGGATGTTATTGCTCACAATAAAATAATAGAAAGCTTTTATAAGCTAGTGCACTTCAAAATGCAATATAAGAAAACGTTTCAACATTCTTTTTGAAAGTAGGGTTGCATCATAAACATCAGCTCTTCAAAATTATTATTTAATTTTATTTTAATCTTTATCCTAGCTGTTACGCAATATAGCTCTGAAATGTTGCCTTGGCAGTTTCGTAAAACTGTAATAACCTTTAAAACATTCTAGGCGCTCGGATATAAAAATTGTTGGAATCTTCTCGCAATGAAATTAAGAAAATAAACTTTTAGAAGCAGACGAATATCTTGGAATATTTAAATATTAAAAGAAAACTATCTCTACTGGACATACATCTGCACTCCTCTTCAAACGGAAAAATGTAACGCTCAACTTTACTTTTCCACTGTCTCCCAAACGTCCCCGATAAAATGTCCCAACTAAAAACTTTAGCTGACAGCATTCCGTTAACACGTCCAGCAGTAACAGGCGCCATAATCTCCAACGTTTATATTTTCGAAGTGCCGATAAGGTGCGACCTCCCCGATCTGCCCTTCGAGTTCTCTAATTTTCGGGGCCCGTCGTCCTTGCAGTCGCCGTCTGTCTTGAGATAACGCTCTTTATGGACCATAACGCAAAGAATGTCTCGAGCGCGCAAGAGGCTCTTATACACCGTGACTTCCGACGTCGACTGCACCGCCGCGCCGCGTCAAAGTCGGAATGGAAGTTTTGCGCCCGCCGTGCCCCAGCAATAATCTTTTATGGGCCGCGAGCCGTACACATACGCAAGTACTCCGCAAGCCGCCGCCGCTGTTGTAAAAGAAAACTTCTATTAACGGCAGCGCTTTTTTTCCTTTGACTGGCGGATACTTTTTTCAGATACTCCTTGCTGAAGTTCAGGGGAAGGTTTTAAATTAAAGTGTTTAGTACTTTGCAATTTGATGTTTCTGTTATTTTAGTGCCTTTATATGTAATATCATGATACGTTTTATTCAATCTTCGAAAAACATCAGCAACATCAATTTGCAAAACATTAGAAGTACTGAATTTAGAAGCTTCTATTAATTTTTCAATATAATGTTATTATTTGTTTTATTACTTTAATTCTAATAAGTATTAATTGTAACACTTCGTCCATTTTTAATAGTGCAAAGCAATCAAGAACTAAAAGCTTGAACGCTATTGAAATCCTTATGCTGCTGTCCGACCTATCATTGATTCAATCTACTTAAAACCCAATAATCATTCCTAAGCCCTCTGTCAAAACTTTCGAACTAATTGTCGCGATAAAATGCAGCTGCCGCGAAACGCGAATCCAGTCCGTCCCATTCAAATGTTCAATCAACAGAGCGCTTATTAAAAGTGCGCGCGTCTAACAAAGCGAACGTTCGACTTCCTAAGCAAATACCCCCGATAAGATCTTAAAATTACAAGCGCGTGGAGACTGAAATATACGTATATATACACAGGAGTCTCGCGTGCCGTTGAGATCGGAGCGGAAGTCGGGAAAGTTTAAGCCCCGGGAAATCGCCCCGCTACCTCGTTAGCATCGTCAAACTTGCTACACACCACTTACAATGCCGGAAGGAGGGTCCTATTGTTTGTGAGCTGCGCTTAAATGATCAATCGAGATCCGAGCGGTTCATTGTTTCCGTAGATATTTTCGTTGACGGTTCGACTGCGAGTCCCTGTTTGACATGTCGGTGCTTTTTCGGTCGAGCTTCCAGGGAACGTTTGGTATTGAGGGCTTGGAAACTTGTTCTTGAGCCGGTGTTGGTTCGGAGAAGTGGGTTTGAAATTACGGATTTTGGAGATTCCGAGATGCTTGTGTGTGCCGCTGTTTGTGTTAAAAGTTTGGGAACAAAGCAAGAGGTTACAGTGCTGTAACCTTTTGCTGTTTGAAGGTAAATTTTGAGTTTACGTTGATTTATGAAGAATTAGAGGAAGCTTTTCTAACTTTTTAGTAGATTTGATATCAGATCTCAATAGATTTGATATATGTATCTACTCCAGTGAGGTCATTTGCGTTGTTAATATTAGTTCCCAGATAACTTAATAATAATACGTTTATATATAATATAAGTAGATTATCAGAATATATCTGTACATCAAATTTGTTTCTTAATAAACGCGAGAATCTTGTTTCTTTTTTAACGTGAAAGATGCTTCGTGCGTATTATTAAAGAACTTTCCAGCTCTTTATGAAAGTTCAATCGATTAAATTTTTAATCAAAATATTGCTTACTGAAAATTTCCATAATTTATTCCGTATTTCCAATGCGGAATAAATGGCATGCCGTAAGCACAGCTTTCATACACTTGTTGTCACATTGGCATGCAGTTTATGAGCGACAGCTAATTTTATTTGCATTTAAAGTCTGCACATTATGTTTTTGCATTTAATTTAGTAGGAATCAATATTTTATTTTCGTGTTTTAATTTACGTGAATCATAATATTAATGTTAAAAAATATCAGTAAATAAGAACCTCTATAACCGATCAATAGATATAATCATACTTTATACGTAGTAACATCTTTTAATCTACTTATCTGCAAGCAAAGTAGAGTAACATAATCAATCCATAATCTCTATGATCCAATTAAAAAAAAAAGATCGCAAAAATCCCCTTAAAAGCTAAGTCTCGCTCTAAAGGTAGCAAACCAAAAAGCCCCAATTAAAACAGACAAGTGCTCTTAGCTCAACACTCGGGACAATCAATCTAAAATCCCTTGCTTTCTCAGCGTCGCCGGGCAATGGGATCCGGCGGCTGCGCTATCACCTGCGCCTTTCCTCTCTCTCTCTCGATCGTGACTAATTGTCTCCAGGATCGAGCCTCTCTCTCTCTCTCTCTCTCTATCTCTCTCTCTCTTGAGTTACCGCGTGCAAATGACAACTGGCGAGAGAGAGAGAGAGAGAGGCGCAGTATCTCGTCGGGTAGCCGCCGCGGAACGTTAATGGGAATGGGCGTGAGCGAGGATTCCCGAGGCACATTATGCGCAGGAGATACACTCCGAGGGTGGGGAGACTATTCGAGGAAGCTCGATTTTCAGCGGGAAGCGACCTAGACGACGACGTTCGCGTTTTATTGAGGCCGACGGCTTTAGTGCCTCTGCCGGCGCAGGGGCTGCCCTTCGCTTTGTATATTGTTCTTTTCCAGTTGCACTTGAGTGCGAACGGCGCAAGTTGCATAAATTTTCTCGCGAGTGGCTATATGTGTTTGTTTTTTCCGGGAGATTTGCGTATTCGGGCAGAAAAACTCCAGAGGTAATCGAAAATTTAGAGGCATTTTGGGAATTGGATTTTCGAAGGAGCGCACGAATTTTATCGATGTTCGTTATTGGAGGAAATATCGAAATTCCAAAAAAGTAATAAATATGTATTTTATTTGAGTTGGGAGAATCAAAAGAATATTATGAAAAATAAATCCATTATTAATGCAATCATACCCTATTTGTACTCCCAGCTTTCAGCCTATTAAAGTTGGATTTGTTCGCGTTCCTCGCAACATCCACTGTTTTAAAACGATGAAAATTGCGTTAGTACAGAGGCGAACCAGAATCTTCAATATTTCGTAATAAACTTCGTTATAAGAAACTTAAACACAAGTACTTGAAAATTTCAACGAGGTTAACTTTAGTTGGATCTTGGCTGTGTTTTTGAAGGAAAGTTCGTCGACTTTGTAAAATAAAAATCCACAATCTAATTGAAATGCGATTGAAAGCTCTCATAAAAGAATCAATGCAGCTGCGGATGAAGGTAAAACCAAGGACTTTGGCGACGGGAAGCAGTGAAATTAAATCGACATGAATTCTAGATAATAGCTCTCCTTTGAGAAAAGCTCTTCAATCCAGCAGATAATCGAACGTGAAAACTTTCCGCGAGTCTCGGGGTATTACATCAGAGAATCTAGTTCGTTCCTCGAGCAGCAAAACGGTCATTACGCTCGATTATCTAGCGGGCATACGCTTGTCCCTATATCCTTCGGCCGTATCCACTGAGACGTGCAAACGATCCTCCGTCCTTGTTTTCCACCTCCTCCCTCGACTTCCCATTTTCAATCTCTGGAACGCGCAAAAGAGCGAGATCGAGATCGAGAGAGAGCGGGAGAAACGGCGAGGGGTATTCGTCGCTTTATTTGCATGCAAATTCCTCCAGCAAACCGATAAAGCGATTTTCCTCTCCGTTTCTTTTCGTTCCTGTCTCTGTGTGCATGTAGTTTCGAGCGGATGGACGACGAGGAGATGGAGATGTCCGAAGTTTGGCCTATTGGTATTTCAGTCGCGACGAGATACGCGAAATCGATAAGTCCATGGATAAAGTTTCGGTGCATCCGGAGATTCAATTTTGATTGCGCGCGAAGGTATATAGAATATGTTTTTTTTTAAAAGAATTTTGCATTCCGAGTTGGTGGGTCGAATAAATTTTTAGGATTAGCGAATGTTAAAGCCTTTAGCATTCAGGGTGGACTTTATGCACGTCGATCGATAGATTGCGAAGTGGTTATTAGAGATTTAATGAAAATGAAATCTGCTGATTTTTGAAATTTGAATTTCTTACTGAATTCTGGTGATTCAAAATTTAACTTTCAAGCTGTTCAAACTTTGTTATGCGCGGCTGGAATATTATGAAATTATTATGGTAACTTGAAAATTTTTCATTTTGAAAAAAGTTTATATGCAAAAGTGATTTTAAAGTGCAGGAAATCGTCACGCGACAACTGCGACTTTTGAACGATTTACGGCAAATTTATTTTTCAACTATTTGAAAGAAAATTTTTACGTAATATTTAATCTTTTAAATAATTTTTTTAAGTTTTCAAATTATATTAACGAAATATTCGTGTGCATTTAAGGTTTAGTCTCTAAAAATTTTTAAAGAGTCAATATTTGTGGGTATTCACTTCTATTGTAGTGCACTGATAATGCTGTTATAATTCTTCAAGCACAAGTAAAACATTCGCTTTTCCAAGATTTTCACGATCAATGAAAACCTTTTTCCAAAAGTTCAAAAAGCATCGATCGCACCCTCACATCTCAAACTCCGCCTTCCCCTTTCCTCGCAAAATCAAACTCGACATTACAAAGAATTCCTTAATGGCATTTCTTCGTCCCCCTCGATTCCAGCTCCCGTCTTATCAGCAATTCGGTAAACATCAGCGAGAGAGCACGCGGCGATTTAAAAACTCATCGAAGCCATTGTTTCGGCCGATAAATCCATACACGCCTCGGCGGGGCTTCTCGGCGCGACGCGGCGACACTCCGGGCAACGAACGAAGCCGCCACCGGCAGTGCAGCGTCAGCTCGGAAGGTGCTGCCTTATCTTCTTTCTCTTGCTAAATGGAGCTGACTAAAGGATGCTCGGAGATTGAGGCTTCGCCGCTCGACGCCGATGGCCCACCGAACATGTGGGTTAGTCGTTCAAGTATTAAGACTGAGCTTACGGACAGTCTGTTACAAGCTGCGAGGTTCGGCGAGCTTGTAATTTAAGCCGTCTATGTTTTACAATGGACAGTTACACGAGCGAAAAAGTTGGATAATGAACGTCACTTCTTGTCACTGCGCGTGGCTGTCAGTGAAAAATTCGAAGTTTCATTTGAAACTTCGAAAAATTGACTGCGCGTGTTTGCCCCGCAGCTGCATTGTTTTTCGATCACCCGAGTCACGTATATGTCGGGAGAACTTTTACCTTGCTCTAACAACTCCCTTTTATTTCGGTCGTACGTGTATACGCTCCTTTCATCAGTCTGTAAAAAATTTTACGTGGCAAGAAATGCGAGAGAATAAGATTTGCAATTCAATTTACGTAAAAAATTATTGGGTCGTCCCATGGTTCTTGGAACATACAGTGCTGAGCGCCGGAGGTGCACACTTACGCGACGTTGAAATGAATCCTATTATAGAAGCAATGATATTCGAAAACGTCTGGGTCTACCTTATTTCGATTCTCAATTAAGCATCGGAGGAGAGCAGCGGTGTAAGGGCAACTCGTTTGTAACGGAAAAAATTACCGCGACGAGACGATAAAGATTATAGCGAAGCATCAAACTTTTTATTAAAATGTACGCACGTATTTAACAAAAATTTTTTAAAGATTGACTGATAAAAATATTTTATGCGCGTAAATTTTATGTGGCGTTGAATAAATTTTCTTGAATGACTGATCATTTCTAAGATAAATACGCATCAAATTACCTAGAAAATCGCCACGTCTCACGAATTTTTACGGAAAAATCCTCTCCGTGTACCAGTTTTGTAGTTACTTCGTAATACGTCCGCAATAAATCTCCGAAAATTTTCGTCTTCTAAACAAGATTTATGACTTTTCATTGTTACACCCTCTTCCTAAAAACAATACAACCTTCCCCAAAAAAGCAAAGGTAACAGCTTCATAAAACTTGGTCAAACAATAGATCTTACAACTTGCCTCCGCATCCGTACGATTACATCCCCCCTTGTTTTTGCTTTTTCAAAACAAGCTCCATCCTCCTTTTTCAGAAAAGCACCCTGTGATTGGAGCCGAGCCCAACTACAAAGAACAAATCCACGCCCATCTTGCAGCCCAGCCTCCCGCGCCTATTTAGAGTTGCACATGTCCCGACTACGGCGGATCGCTATCGCTTTTCCGACGTGGCTCGTTTCGCTCGTGACCGCGCCGTCGAAGTATGTCGAACGTGCCGCGAGAGCGCTTCCTTTTTTTTTCGCTCCCCGAGACGAGCGCGCGGCTGCGGCGAAAACTTGCCTCGTAAATTTCGCTTGATGCGAGGATAATATCGCCGGGATATTGGAGTATAACTCCGGCTTCTTTTGCCACTTGCTCTGGGGTGTTACCGCGATAAAGGCCGCTATATTGCGAAAATTTATACCGCTGATATACGGCGCTGTAAAAATCTGCGTACGAGGGATCTTTATCGCTGCATATTGCGCGTCGATAGGCACCGCGGGAAAGGGGAGGGTCTGATTAAAAATTTCAGCGCGAGGCTGGTTAAATTGAAATGTAAATGCTTGGAAGGCCTGCGGTAACATTCTCGTCGCTTTAAAGTAAGAGATTTTGATTACGTCAAAATGAAACTTCTCATTACTTTGGGCGAGAAGCGTATTCTTTGCAGAGATATTCGGCTCTCCGGCTGAAACTAAGCGAAGCAGCTCGAAAGCTCTTTTTATCGCCGGATTTCTGAGTTTTATTACGCTCCTTGTCCCCTCCTGCTTTAAGCGTCAACGCGTCTGACCGCTGCTGGGAATGCAGGCTGAATTTACCTCGAGCAGCTCGCGGCTTGCTTTCCATTAAAAGGGCCGCCGCTTTTGTGGATGACGAAGCTCGCGATTCAGTCCGTTTCGGATGTCGGCGCGCGGAAAATCCATTTGCTAATTGGACAACGAAGCGGTTTTGAGAGCGTGGACTGAAAGTCTCGATCTGAGAAAATTACGCTGGATTTCGCACCGCAGCTTGTCTTCCTTATTTTTGGGACGATAATAATTTTTGGTCGGAAGTGTTTCCACATTTTCTAAAACAAAAAAATGCGAGTGCATTTTCTGCAGCACTTATGCAGCGCCACGATACGTCATTCTCTTATTTTGTGCCGGTGAATACACACGATATTTTTGCTTCTTCCTAGAGGAAGCTTTGCGATAGTGATTTTTGGAGTTGTTCGAAAAACCTGTTATAATTGTATTTTAAGGTGTCAGGAACAAGAATAAATGGTTTTTGAAAAATGTCTGTATGGATGTATGTCTGTATGTCTGTATGGATGTGTGTCTGTGTGTGAGTGTGTGTGTGAGTGTATACGCCGTATCTCAGCTTCTACTGAACGAATTTTCATCGTTCATGGCTCATTTTTTTTGTTTTCATTTTGTGATGGCGGCAAAAAAATCTTTTTTTGGTTAGTTTATTTGTTTTTGTTTTATCGTAAATTTTCGATTTTTGAAAAACTTAATTTTAATTTTTTTTAATGATAGCATTGAGATATTTTAATCGAACAAAGGCCAATATAAAGAGCATAAAAATATTTATAATTTCAGATAAAAAAAGTTACACTAGCTCTTATGG
>UCOL01005969.1:0-10402 GCA_900474335.1 Ormyrus nitidulus | reverse complement strand
GTTTACCTTTACCGCTAATTTAATCATCTCTTCCCAAACAGTATTGCTTTTTGCCCGTTTAATATTATCTGTTTGGAAATAAGCCAGAAATTTATGTGAAGCATTGTCAGAGCTTTTTGACAATACTTCAAAACATAGCATATGTTTATGTTCAGCTCCTGTATTTTCTACCATTTCTTCCATATATACATATATGGAAGAAATGTTAACCTTCTGACAGCCGGCATTTTTCCTACTAAAAGTGTAACTTTCTCGAAATATTCCATGTAAATGTTTCTTAAGTAATAGTATATGTGGGCCGATCATGGAATGACGCCATATGGCGTCATGCCGGCTGTCAGAAGGTTAAATAACATAGCAGGAGCAAGACAAGTGTTTGAAAGATGGATGGAATGGGAACCACATGAACAGGCTTGGTAAACATACATCAAGTAGGGATGGCCGATTCTAAAAAAAAGGATAGATTACTTAGAATCGATTCTTTGAAGGTATTTTATCCTTGGGAAATCGATTCTCAATAAAAAGAATCGAAGAATCGAATGAGTATTCGATAAAAATATTTTACGAAAAAAAGACGCTAATCGACACGCTCTAATAGAGTTTAAAGAGACAATTTAAAAAAATATAATAATAAAAGATGGAACGATGATTTCCTAATAATGCAAAAATTATTTATTACACAATTTCATATTATTAAGAAAATACAAAAGTTAAATTCGTTTTGTTGATTTGAAAATAAATTCTAAATCTTAACTTGCAACATCTATATTTCCTAAAATTTTACAAATAAATTTTAACACAAAAAAACATGAATGGAGAAATAAAATGAATGATGTAAAAAATGCCGTCACTTGCGCTCAAACTTATTATTCATTATATTTTCTTTGTCGAAAACAAACATATTTGTAAATCTAAGGTTTTAATAATTGAAAAATTTATGGGTAGAACAGCTTTTTAGAATTTTGTAAAGTGTAACGGTTAGCTCTGATTTTTTCGATTCTTCATTCAAAAAGAATCGAATACTTCTCAAAGAATCGAGTGGAATCGGCCATCCCTAACATCAAGTTTGAATTGCGGTACAAAGAGCTTGAAAGAGCTAAGCAAATATATGAACGTTTTGTTATGGTTCATCCAGAAGTAAAGCATTGGATTAAATATGCAAGGTTTGAAGAAGCTCATGGTTATATAAATGGAGCGAGAAAAGTATACGAACGCGCTGCAACGTTTTTTGGTGATGAGGAACTAAATGAAAAATTTATAATTGCATTTGCTCGATTTGAAGAAGGATAAAGAGAAGTAAGTTTAAAAAATTATAAGCGAACCCGCAAGCAAACTAGTCAGTTTTAGAGCATAAGAGGGCACGAAAAACAGCACAGGGCATCGCTTCTCGGCCTTTTGGCTATCTAGCCGAATTGCTTTGAAAAAGTTCATTATTAGCCAGGAGAGAGAAGTTGGACAGCCGTTGGGTCCCGGCTCGTAATCCCGCGCCTTCTGAAAGCGCCAAATGAGAAATACTTTCCGATCGGCGGCGGATATAGGCGCCGACGAAAGGCAGGAGAGAGAGAGAGAGAGAGAGAGAGAGTTAGGGAGGGAGGGAGAGCTTAAAGATTTCATATAGGAGCCGGCCCGAAGGTGCTGAAGCTTAAGCCCGCCGGGAGATATTTCGAAGGGTTATTACACGCCCGCAGCCCGGGGAACAGTTATACCTATATATACGTACACAGGCACATATCGCGCGAAATGTTTCGTCTTCCTCGCGCCAGCCAGTCCTCCGCTCCGTGCACACTTCGCGAGAGTCTTTATCCGGATCGCAGACGTCCTTTTTTCCCCGGGAGTTCATTTATTTCTTTATGAACGCCTCTGCTTCTGCTTCTCGCTCCGATGTTTGCGAAATTCCGAGATGAGCGAGAGAGTCAATCTTGGGCTCCGGGGTTATAAGGCGTTGTGTTTACCGAGGATGGGAGAATGGGAGGAGGTTTTTTTTATTAAATAGTTAGAAATAGGTATTCATACAGGTTTTGCTGGACAATATGGAGGTTTTAGTTTGCTAAGAGGAAGAGGTGGTGGTAAATGTACTTTTGCGTTATTGAGCAACCTATACTTAAGTATGTAGGTAGCTTTGCGATAGAATGTTTTAAGATGTAATCACAAATTCAATCATTGTGATTTCATTGCTTTTTAGTTAACAATTTTTTAACAAGATTTTAATTTCCAAGCAGCTTAGCAATCGGCCAAGAGCTAAATAATTTGATTTTTAAACCGACTGTCTTTCCCCGACAAGTGAGTTAAATGTTACACCATCATAGATGTTATCACGCAGTTAAAGGCCTCTCCTCCAAAAAGCCGACTCGCCTCAAAATTATTTCTCCCGACTCGCAAGTCCTCACTCCAGATATTTCAATCTGCAGCCTCTCCTCGGTTTCAATTTCCCGGCGCCATCGGCTCCGCCTAAAAGCCTCCGCCATCAGAGTTGCCGGGAATCCGGGGAAAGAAAACAAATGACGACGACACCCGCGGCGCTCCTTTTTCCTCCCCCTCCCTCTCTCTCTCTCTCTCTCTTAGCTTCTCGCTCGCAGCGGCGTGCGGCGTAATTGAACGTTAACGACTATCAAGCGGCAACTAATCACCGTCAATTACGCGGTAATTACACTCTCTGCAGCCGACACTCCTCCGAGAGCCGCGTTTTCTCGCTCAGGTACAAGCGCCGGATCGAGCTAAGTGCGGGAGTTCTTACTTGCCGCCGCCGCTGCCGCTTTTGTTTTGCGTTGAATTTCGTGTGTTGGGGGCTTTTTTTCGGAGGGGCTGCCAGGGGGCTTTTTCAGGGGGGTGTAGAAAGTAGGCCGGATGGATCGAGGTTTGTAGGTGGGAGTGATTAATTATGCTAATATCTTTAAAGGGAAGTTTGGGGAAAGATGATTGTATGGCGGTGGAGTAAATTAACAAATTCCGGGGTGACTTTTTCTTCGGAGGTGGAGAGTCGAGTAATTGCCGAAAAATTGGAATAATTTCGCTTGCTTAAATTTCAATTCTAATAAACTGTAAGCAGCGAGAAGTATAACGAAAAAGACCGGGAAATAAGAATTTTTAGGTAAAAGGAAATAGCATGCTCGAAAGTAGGTAAAATATGCTTTTCGCAGTAAACACTCGCGAGAAAAACGACTTTCATTTATTCTCCCGAAAACACACAGTAAGTAAAAGATAAAATACAATGTACACCGCCACTTTTTATAGACCTCCGCCGCGGCGCGTTTCAAGATCTCATTCCCGCCGCCGCCGCGCGAGTTTCTTATTGCGTTTATTATTCTCATTCCCGGGGCGCTAACTCGCGACGGAGAGATTTTCCGTCCCAGATAGCCGCGCGAAAATTTCCTTAAAATTTTGTAATTGCCCGGGCTTTCGAGCCGGTGTGCCTCTCTCTCGAAATAAGCCGCGAGAGCCGCGGCGGGTAATAAGGCGGGCGATGAATAACGGCTCGCGCAAAGTGGCAAAGCAATTTCTGCCGGGGGCATTAAGGCCATTATAACAATCTCTTAATTTGCGAAAAAACATTCTTTCCGCGAGCGGCCCCCCTCCGATTACCTAAACATCCTCCCCGTCGGCTAACCGACTGTTAATCGTGATTAATCATGTCTCGGAAATTAAGGCGATTAATCTCGGAGGCGCTTTCTCGCGAGCCGAGTTGCGGGCCGGAGAGGGCTTTCAATTCGATTTTCTCAGTCACTCAGCCGCGGAGATTCACTTTTTGATCGGATTGCCGCTTGTTAGGCTTGATTTGAAGGGTAATGAGCTGGCTTCTGGTCGTCGAGGAGGGGAGCAGAGCCACCGGGTTTGAATAATAAGGTCGATTGAAAATTTTGAAATTAGGTTGCGAGAGGCGTGTTCGGATGAGCTTGTAAAGTACTTGAGATAATGTTTTTATTATGGCTGTCGTTTGTAAGGATGGAAGTTCTCTCTCGCCTGCAGTCGTTCGAAAATTTATTTCGTCTATAAAAACAGATCGCTGTAATACATTTAACTGTCCATTATATTTATTATTTAAATATTGCGCATTGATTATTACACTTAAATGTAGAACAAAGTTAAATAAATAAATACCTTCAATAGCAGAACTCGAGCAAAAAATCAACTCAACAGTTAGCAACAAAATTTAAGTTTCAGTGAATAATGCATAACATAAAAAAAAATTAAAAATTGGGTTAGGTAAATGTATATTAATTTTAAGTGAAATTATTGACATAAATACAAATATAATTTACAGTTAATAAATATTTTATATGGGTAATTTAAAAATTGTTGACGTATTTTGAGTAACAGATCATACATTTACTTTAGTTCTAAGTAGTCTTAAACCTTTTTGTGTAACTGTAGCTTTGTGCCTCTCTGTAGAGGATTTACGATGTAAATGCATACTGGCTTTAATAAATAAATAAACCTTTTTAAGCTCCCGCTCTTACTTCCTCAAAAGCGTAGAAACATTTTTGAAAACCGTTCAATTGTTGCAAACAAACACTAAGCAAATAAAATCGTTCATCTCACCAACCCTTTTTTCCGCTCAGCGAAAGTCCATTGAATTATGAGTCACCCCAACAGTATCAGACTCAACTCCAACTGACCCGTAGACAGATACCACGGTGTATCAACCGCCGCTTCCGCGTACTTATCGCATTAACATACTGCCGGGAGAGCAGCTAATACGCTTACTAATTAATGCCGCAGAAATAGACTGCCATAAACCTCCGCCGCGAGAGAGCAATTACTCGCAATAATTCCCGCGGCGTTGACGCGCCCCGCAAGTCACCCGTCTTTATATATCGCACACCGCGCCACTCCAGCCGCGCGGCGGCCGACACCTCTACCCCAGGAAGAAAATACTAAGAAACTCGAGAGCGAGCTAGCGATTATTCGCCTCGGCGAGAGAGGCCGAGGAGAAAACAGTGCGCCGCCTCCCTTTTTTTTTCTTCTCTCTCTCTCCATCCGCGCTGCAGCGAAGCTCGGCGGTGTGCAGGCAAAGTGCAGCGGGGAAAAATGATATTCGGGAGCCTCGCTCTCTCTCTCTCGCGAATTCGCGCGAATCGGTACACCGGTCGCTCTCTCGGCTACTCCCGGGAGGGCCGAACGTAAGAACCTCCGCGCGTTCGTGGATATGTGTTGCGGGGAGCGCGCGGAGCGAACAAAGGCTTGGCTCGCGGCGGAAATCGAAGAGCGAGAGCTTCATGAGAGATTGTTGTGCCGAACGTTCGCGAAGAGAGGGAGAGTTGATGTAATCAGAGCCGCGGCCTCGTTTTTGCTTTTAGGGAAATTGAAGGGGGTTTGTTTTATTGCGCTTTTGGGCTACGCGGGAATTATATGGGGAGTGCAAAAATTTTAGTTCGAGTTGACGATATTGCGACGGAGATCCGTCGGACTTACGTTTTTCTGCACATTTTTTGTTCCTCCTTAAGGATATTCCGCAGCGGAATGATAAAAAAAAAAATGGTATTCACTTTTATCGCGTTACTTTTTCTTTTTTTTATACCTTTTCGTTTTGAATGAGTTAGCAAGGTAGTGCGAGGCGATTTAATGCAACATTTGCATACTTGAATTTAAATATGTATACCTGAATGTAAAGAAAGAATTTTTCGAAAAAATATATGACCTTCCAAAGTGACTGCAGACATTTCAGCTTACATTAATTGCAAAGTTTTGAAAAATAGCAGAAACACGTTATTCCATTAATGTTTTTTGTCATTTTAATATTTATATAAACATTTATTAATATAGTAAAACTGTAATAAGGCAAAAAAGAATATTGAAAGTAAACCATTCAAGTACTTTCTTAAAAAAGACTTTTTCCCTATGATATCAGAGAAGTCAGTATTTCTACCTTCATTTTTCCTTCCCTTCCTTAATCTTTCACTGCATTTTACTAATAAAAATGATAAACTTTAAGCAGAAGCCTAAAAACGGCCGATTTCCCAATCCCAAAACGGGATTAACAATATCAGAGACTCGATATCCCGTCGACTCGATTAAAAATTCCGTTTCGACGCGGCTCTCCCCCCCATATAATTTGCCGAGTAAACTTTTTGCCGGCGCTCAAAAAGAATTCCTGAAATTTGTCACGCGGAAGTGGATTTATTTAAAATTGCATTCGGCGTGAATCCCCCCCGTCACGAATCTGGGACTGCGCACACATCTCACAAAGTCCAAATTAATTTCATTCGCGCACTTTCCATGCAAAATTCATTTGAATACGTACACCCATTTTTCGCGCTGCGGCAGCAGATTCGCCGCGGAGAGAGAGAGAGAGAGCAGCGGATCCGATTCCGAGAGTTGCACCTTTTTTTCTTCTCCACTTCCCGCTTCTTCGGCGAAGCCTCTAAATAACATTTGTTAAATAAAAGCAGCGAGGTGGCTTTTAAAAGCCCCGAGTCACGGCAGGTCGACTCTCTCTCTCGGCATGCGAATCACGTGCAAATCAGTCGCCGCGCCTCGTGCGTGCACATGGAAATGCGGCCCGCGCGGACGAGGGCCTGAAAGGGACGATTACAAGGAAAACTTGCACGCGCCGAGATTCGGGAGGGGGGAGCGGCATTGAGGGCGAGTGAATGGGAAGAAGTACAAGCGACGCCCTTGGCTTTTCGGAGGATGTTTCTTTCCTTTTTTTTTCGGCGGGGGGTTTAATGCGCGTCCGGAATTTTTGCGGGAGGCTGACGAACAGTGCCGGGCTTTGTAATTGAGAAAATGTTCTTGGGAAGTAGCTTTTATTGTATGCACTTGAAGCGGTTTGAAGAATTTTATTTAAACGGCCGATTGTCGCAAAGTGATCTTATAAAAATTTGAGATTAATTTTTTATGGTAAACTCTTTATGAGTTATCAAATTTATGTTGCTTCGTTAAATTTTTAGGTGAGATAAAGATCGTTCCTCATTTTCGATGCACAAAGTGAGAATATTGCATAAAATTATTATAGATTAATACATCGATTATCGCAACACTCGACTAACATTAAAGCATACAATAACAACCGAAAGCACGCAATAACAAAGGAAGCCCCTCCAGCCCTTCGTCATCTTACAATTTAATCCCCGCCTCTTCAGCATCGATCCTCCCTTTGATACAATATAATTGGCCGAAACGACCATTCTCATCCAGCATCTCAATTGAATATCGATTGGCATAATCGTTCGGCGCCGGGGAAAATTGATTTAGCGGGCCCGGCGCTCTCCAGGTATAAATCTCCCAATTACTAATTAATACCGGCCCGCGCACACACACCACCGTCGGCCGGGCACGAAAACCTAACTGCTATCGCAGGATCATAATCGTAAAATAATCCGCTCCAAGCCGCGCGTCTCCGCTCCTCTCGCGTGTATAAACGACCGTAAAAATGGCGGTATAACAGCCCCGCCGCCGTCGTAAGTATATAAGGGCGATTGATAAATATTGCGGGGCGGAAAAGCGCTCGCTCATAATTACGAGCGCATAAAGCGATCGCCGCCGCGGCCGCCGAAATCCTGGGGTATCGCTCCGATCTCGAGGCAGGACGTTGTGTGTGTCTGTGTGTGTACGAGGGCTGCGAGGAGCGGTCTCGAGATATCGAGCGAGCCGCTATCTACTTTTTCGGAGAGAGGGGGGCTTTTTCACCCCTTTTGATTCATACGTGTGTGCGCAGCTAGGGCCGAGAGGAACGGGCTTTCTTCCCCGCTTGGTCTTCTTTGCGTTTACTTGTTGCCGCGGATAAGTGCACGCTTTTTCGAGAATTAAACGGCCGACGATTCTTGCGGGCGAGTTTGCTGAAGGCAAACGGACGGGGTTTTTAGGGGGTTTCGGGGTGGAGAGGAAAAGTGGAGATTTTATTTTTATGATGTTACGAAGGAATTAATAGTTGTAGATTTTAACTAAATAAAATTCGTTTTGGGAATGTTTTCTACGGGATTGTTAAACGCTGATGTTTTGATGTAACTTTTTACGATGTACAATTTTGATAAAAATTTAATAAACTTTGATATCGTCACTATAAAAACAAGAAGACTACAATTGGAGTAAAAATTACAATAATAAAAATGAACATAGTTCCTTTCATAAATTTGAAGCGAAGAGCATATTTTCAAATCTCTCCTCGCACTTTTTGGCGTCCCGTTACCAAACTGCAGCGCGGCATTGTAATTTCCCCCGCGGTAACTTTATCTCCCCGCAAAACGCCGCGCCTCCAAACCGAGAGACCCAAAAATCGTCTTCCAAAGCGCAGCCCCGCCCACCCCTCGGCTCCCGAGAAACGCGCATCAGTCGCTGCCGCGATCGGCGCCGCGTAAATCGAAAAATACCCGGCCATTAGCCGGCAAATCTCCCGGCGCATTTGCGTATCGGCCGGCGGCTCTCTTCCAAAATGAAGGCCCGCGCCCCGCCGAAATTCCGGCGCTCGCGCCGCGATAGTCGAGCGAGGAAAATATACGCGCGGAAAAGCCGCAGGTACTTGAGTCTGCCAGCGCGGAAAGGGGAAGCTGCCTCCGCGCACGTCGAAGGCATAAAATATACGTAAGCAGCGCGGGGGGCGGCGGGCGGGGGTGGATGGAATTTGATCGGGCCGTAACTCTCCCCATCAAATATTCATCCCGGATTGACTAATAGATGCAGTATCGGACTCTCTCTCTCTCTTGCGCGCTCGCGCCTCCGATCCCGACCGTATGTATCCCGGTCTCGTTACGTATGTAGGCGGGTTACGTACGTGCAGCCCCGGCTTTTTTCCGCGGCGCGCGAGCCGCCCCGGGAAGACGCTTGTTTTCGGCGCGCGGGCAGACACACCCGTCGGTGTATTATTTCGCGCGGATATTACGCTGCAGGTTTACGGCGGCGTGTCGTTCGAATTGTTTGTTAGGAGGAGCGAGGCAGCTTTGCGAACCGACGGTTTTTAAAGTTCGGGTCGGGATTTATAGCGGGTTTCTGGGAAAAGCGTGATGGCGGGGAGAGGGAAGATTGTCTGCGAATAGGTATGAGGAAGTTTCGGAAAGAAATAATTATAGAAAAACTTGACTTTTAAACTCAAACGGAAAGTTCGACTAAACTCCGGCGAGATTCTTGTTTAAGTTTCGTCTAAGTTTCGTTGAACTATTTCAAAAACGTTTAAAAAGGAATCTCGGCAGAAGTTTTGCACGAGTTTACCTATAATTTAGCTCTTATTTATGCAATAATGCTTATTATTACAATTATATTGCAATGAAACTAAAATCAATTAATTTACATCTCTCCGCGAATTTGTAAACCAGATTTTCAATTTTTAAAGAAGAGCAGCGCTCGCAGCTACAACGGTTTGAACATTATAAACGGCTGAGAAAATCTCGGGGCAATTTCCAAAAGATAAGTTCATGTTGACACTCGATGCAAAAGCACAGGAAACGCGGTGTGCTCCGAAGTACGAAAAGTTGGCGATAAGTTGATGGTTCAGACACTGCTCCGGGCATTCCGTAACAGCAGTTTTCAAAACTTTTGGCTGCGGTAAACCACACCGGCACGAGGAATCAAATAAAACGCACTTTACATAATTTCCGTCGTAGCCCTCCAAAAAAAAAGAAAGCTATCAATTTCGATAATGTGCACGTCGAAAAGCTCGAAATAACCGTCATTTATAACCGAAAGAAGGGGGACGCGCGTTCATCGACGACATAACGACGTTTCCCAATAACGCGTCGATTTTAGCAATTCTCGGGGCGCGGCTAATTATTCCGCGGCAATTATTCCGGCATTTAATTATATCAAAAAGTGCAAATCCGGACAGCGCTAAATTCCGCTAAAACACGGCCGCGCGGCGCCAATTCGCGCGGGCCGCGAGTAATTAAATGATATCTCCGCGGCTAATATATTGCTCTCTCTCTCTCTCCGCGCATAGCTTGAGGGGAACGTCATACCAGATTTTTTTTTTTTTTTTCGTTTCGATCGACGACAGCCGCGTTGGCGGATGTCAGCGGAGGGAGCCTTTGTTTTATTAAGGCCAGGCCTGACGTATCGCTTGATTTTCCAGTATTTTGCGCTCCGCGCTTTCATTGGGGCTGATAATTTGCGGGCGCTGCGTTTTGTCGCGAGTTCGAATTCGCCGGGACGATTTAAATAATGCGCTTTATTAGGTGGGCGCTTTGAAGTTTTGGAGAGATGTATTAATGGAAATTGAAACAATTTGAGTGCCAAGTATGATTAGCGTTTGTTCCTTTCATTTTTGCTTTTTCAATTTGAACAACTTTGCTTTTAACGTAAGTGAAGAGTATGAGTGGCATTACAAGTATCCCCACCGATGTAGTTAACCTTTTCAGTCATGATTTATTATTTAGAATAAAGTATTGATATTACGTATAATGATAAAATGTATTACATTAAATATTTTAGTAAAAATTTTATTTTAATTAAACTTTTAATACGTACGTTCTAGGGG
>UCOL01005968.1:0-10400 GCA_900474335.1 Ormyrus nitidulus | reverse complement strand
TTGTTCGCACTTATCAGAACCATTTAAGGCTTGTAGAATTGAGTGGGGGGTGTAGCGTACACGTATAGTATATGTATATGATGAATTCATGGTAGCGGTGTAGCGGTAAAAACGTGACGGTATAGAATCTGTCGTTTTTCGGTAACGCTTTTCGATAACGTTTTCATATTTCACTCTCGATCCAACAAAACTATAGGGGCTAACATATATAGAGGCGGCAGCAGCACAGCGAGGTTAAAGGAGCAAGCTCCAATAACGAGAAAAATAACAGAGCAACATAAAGAGTTTTAGCTTAAACCACATTAATTATGCGTTGAATAAAGCAATTTGCATACATCATTATGCGTTTATAGGTATGCAAATTCCAAACTACAATTTAACTATACAAAAATATGCAGATTCACGGTCAAGCAAATGTATGAAACAGGCTATTGGTAGATGGTAGAAAATTCAAATACATGCTACATTTATTTTTCATAATAGTTATTAATTAAAATAATAATATTAAGGAAACTCTAATATTATAGTATAATTTAAAAGAATGTTTTTCTCGAAATAAATCTTATTAACGAACTTTGATGAGAAAAAAGCGTGAAAGTATATATTCGCAAATGTAGACGGATCCAAAGCATTACTAAATTTTCGAGAGCTACGTCTGTTTATACTCCTTATTCGAGCGCCGCATCATTAATGTGATAAGCACATATCTGTGGCAACTGGCAAGAAAAGTACCGAGTCCCGGCAAATTAGATTATCTTCTTGTAATCAAGAAAGGTGAGTTCTAAATTTAATTCGCAAAAAACATTGTAATTACTTATCGAATGCGTATTTTCGACAACGGCGAACATATACGTTGCGCAGTATTCGTATTATTTCACCGTGACGTTTTTCGAGAGTTTCCGAGTCAATAAAAAATAAAAGTGACCAATAAAAATTGCTGCTTTTTTATCATTATTTGCATGGCAGAAACTGTGAATATTTGGATGCATAAAATATTTGTGTTTTGTTTTCTTTATTCATTTTACTAAATTAATTTTGAAAATTTTGGAAGGTTAATTTTTGAATAGAAATTTCTAGATCAAAATTTTTTTTATAAAACAAGATATCATTTTATTAATCTATTGATTATTATAAAGAAGTAATTAAAAGTAATTCAAATATTTTCTAAAATTTTTATTTTGTAAGCTTAAAATAGTATTTTCTTGGCTAGTTTAAATAATACATTTTGAAAAAGATTAAAGAAACATTTTATGTTAAAGCTACGTTTAATTTCATTTTAATGTTTTAAATTAGGTAAACTGTGCAATTATTATATTTTTAAAACATAACCTCTTGAAACTTTAAAACTTAGGAAAATAATAAATAAAACTTAAAATTAAAAAATCTATTTTGTTTTCAAATTAAACAAGTCACTTATGGTTAATGTGATATATTAGTTGAGAAAAATTTTGGATTATAAATTAAATGAGATTAAGAAGTTGTATTATGTGTTTAAATTTAATTTTTTGGAAAACTAATAATGAATCAAATATAATTCTTTGATTTCAGATTGAAAAATGTCATTACCTGTAAATAGTGAACAATTAGAACAGTTCCAAGAGTTAATTCATCTTTGTGACACCAATCCATCAATTATCAATCATCCGCAATTAGCATTCTTCAAAAATTTTATTCTGAAATTAGGAGGCAAGGTTCCAAGTGATGAAAAAAATGAAAACAGTTCCAGTACAACTTTTGAAAAAGAACCAGAGCCAGAACCAGAAAGCGAAGAGAGTGATTTGGAGTTAGATATGACGGGTGTAATAGGTCTGCAAATAAAGTCAATAGATTTACTATGTTTTTATCTTAATTTTCATGGCAATATAACTTAGATGACCAGTTTTTTTTTTAAATATAGAACTTTGTTTAAAAATTATTAAAACTTTTTTTTGAAATAAACAAGAAAAAATATTAATAAATAATAGTAGGGAAATATAGTTATTAAAAATTGACATAATGTAAATAAATATGCTTATAGAGCCTGACAAAGATGAACCACAGCCAATGGGTGATTATGACTTGCAACCAACAGAAGAACAAATTGAAGAATCTCAGAATAAACGTTCAGAAGCTGTATCTGCATTTGTTGAGAACGATTATGATAAAGCACTTAAATTGTATACAGATGCTATACTTCTTAATCCACAAGCCTCTCTTCTTTATGCCAAGCGAGGACAAGTTTATTTGTTACTTAAAAAACCTAATGCTTGTATTCGAGACTGCAACCGTGCTCTTGAACTGAATCCTGACAGTGCAGCTGCACATAAATTCCGTGGAAGAGCTAATCAACTTCTTGGAAAATGGGAAGAAGCTGCAAATGATTTAAGAACAGCTTGCAAATTTGACTTTGATGAACAGGCTGATGAGTGGCTGAAAGAAGTTACACCCAATGTAAGTACCAGTTTACTATTTAAAAGTTATCTTTATAATTTTATATTTTTATAATTTAAATATTTAATTAAAATAAATTTAAACGAAAAAAATAAACACTTTTTAAAGAAATTTTATTTATTTTTTTGAAGATAAAGTGATAAATAAATTATTTAACGCAAAACCATTTTATGACTTAAAGAACACTTAATTACATTGGTAAATATGTATTTTGGATGTTTTCACAACATGATTTTTATATTTAAGTATTTTGATATGATATTTAAGATTAAAGTTACATACATCCACAAAATCAAACAATTTTAATATATGCTTGATTCTAAAATTACTAATATTTTTATATTTATATCTATATTTCCTAATATTATTAAAATTGTAATATTAACAAGCTTCGCTTAAGAAGGAACTTTGCCGAATCAATGACAAAAATGCTTTTATTTAAAAAAAGTTTTTATCTATCCTATGTAAAATGTGCCTTTCCTGAGTATTAACAAAATAGTTAGGACGTCATTATTAATCAAACAGTATAATTTAATAATTTAAGTGTCAAAATCATAATTCAGTCATGGTTCCTTATTACTCGAAGTAAATAATGTAATTAAATCAAAATATATCGACAGAAAGTGCACAGTATTCGTGAGCAGCAGTATTACTACAGCTCTTACAAGTACAAAGACTTATTAGAGACACAATAAGGCCTAGTTATAAATTTTTGATTCTGTACTGTATTGTTATGAACACATTTGTTAATTAAGGTATAATATTTTTTCTTGAAGAAAAGTAAACAAATTCTTTTCTTCACTCACTCTCACTTACTCTCTCGTTCTCGCATGTTCTCACAGGAAAATCGCCATCATGACAAAGCTAAATTATTGTTATAATAAACATGATTCTCGCCTACGTTTTTATGTAGAATCAACGGCAATGTAATTAACTTATTGTTGAAAACGTATGTAGTAACACAATTGATCATCGACAGCTATACAAATTATTTTATTTACTTTTTCTGCATATGTTGAGAAACAATATTTAAAATATGTTTTGTTTCTCAGTTTATTTAAGAATACTACACTGAAAACGTTTTTATTGTGCTTTATTATTATTTATACTCAACATGCTTAAACACGACTAAATATTCGTCCAACACGTGATTTAGACACTTTAAGATGTTTGAACAAAGTAGAAATTTCTTGAGGCTCCAAAATTTAAATAGATATTTACACTTTAGTAGTGTGAATATATCAAATTTTTCAGTGTTCATTCCTTTTGCAGATAACTTTTATTCTTTACGGTAAAATATAAATACACATTTACGTATTCTCACTGTTCAGTTATCTCTTTTGGGATCAGTATACTTGACATTTAAGAAATTATCAAGAATATTAAGATATAAGTCGGCAGACCGGCTGACCGCAGCAAAGTTTTCACTGGATATCATTGCTGAATAATTATCAGCAACTTTTGCATGAGAATCTTTAAAGGAGCTCAGGATTTTCGACGACGTATTGCAGCTTATCTCGTTGATTTGTATTTTCCGTCTGACTTTTGAGCTTAGTAAGTTCATTAACATTTTTAAGCTCCTTCCAAATCAAGAAGCGGTACCTTATTTCAAAGCTTTAGTTTTCTGATTGTATCTTTGTAAAACATGAACTCTTTTCTAAAAATAATTTAAAGTACTTTATTATTATAAGAAAATATTTTGATTACTATGAATTTAAAAACGTCTTAAAGATAGTTTAAAAATTATCGTCTATTTCTTAAAAATACAAAATCATTGTTTAAAAGCATTAAAAACAATAAGCTTGTACATTGATTTTGGTCTCACAGTAGTTTTCCTCAAGTTTATATTATAACCGTATCAAAAATTATTTTCAGAAAATCCGCGTCATAGTTTACAAAAACGTAACTGCCAATAGAACGAAAACTCTGAAATATCTGGTAGTCGTTCCTCAACTCAGGGATATCCTGGAAGCTCCGCTCCTCGCCGTCGATTTTTGCTCTGGTTTCTGTGCTTGCGCTGCCGGTGGAGGGGTAGCAGCAGGAGCTTCTTCCACCTGTTGATGTACAGCAGCCTCAACGGCTTTCTTGTATTTTCCAACCAATTCCGGCAGATCGTAAGCGATAGCAACGTCCAGCCTATTGATAGGACAACCGCGGAAATAAGTACAGGTGGAGCTGAGCAGGGGGAAGTCGTACAGAGCATTGAGACGGAAGAAGTCTCTGTAGACATCTGGAGCTGGCAAGTCGTAGCGCGAGATGTTGGTGAGAGTGCTGAGTCCTTCGTAGATATGGTAGTCCTGAGGATTCTCGATGATGCGGTCGCTGATGTCCTTCTTCTTGGCAAAGAAGCTCTTGTGGTTGTAGTAGGTTGTCAAATAGCAGTCGACCATCTTGGCATGATTGCGTACTCGTACCTGCAAAGTCAGTTAAAGTTTATTTCTAGAAACTAAGTACGACCCGACGGATAATCATGTCCTTTAAAGTCCAAGGGAAGAATTTCAAACTTACAGCAAATCTCCTTGCACTGGCAATTTTATGTTCGACCCTTTTATCAATAGCAGAACGAAGGTCACGAAGGAAAGCTCGTTCTTGGGCATAAAGTAACCTTGTAGGTGCTCCAGCTTCGTAAGGTATCGACCACAAAGAAGTCGAGTACATTATTGGTGGTTCGGCACTGGACATCAGCGGTGAAATGTTCCATATTAACGCTCCCTGAACTCTCATAAGTTCTTCGGGTTTTACTTGGTCGGCTTTGTTCAGGATGATTCTTGTCTATTAAAAATTTTAATCGTTAAAGTCATTGGTTATTGTAAAAAATAAAATTAGGTTTGTTAATCCTCTACCTGGTATTCGCGTCCTTTGAGTTGATCAAGAATGGCTTCGGTCTCTGGTCCAACATCGAGTTTAGATGGATCATAAACTAAGAAAATAATATCTGCTCTGTCAATAAACCATTGACATGCATCATTGAATGGGAATAGCCTTTGTACTTGCTTACGTATTTCCAAAATACCAGGAATCTCAACTATGTTTACCTAATGAATAATTACGCGTTAGAGTCTTCAACGTAATTTGTTTCATAGATTAATGTTGCTAGATTTGTGTACCTTTTCAAGCAACTTGTTGTTAAGTTTATATCCTTTCAGACGATCAAGTAATCCCTGACCAAATTTCTGAAGTCCAGAGAATGTCCAATCGGCTGCCAACTGTGTTCCATCCAATATCTCTTCTTCTTCTCCGTGCATCACGATATTAAAGTAAGCTGGAGATGGTTCAGCGCCTGTAATTGTTCGTTGTAAATATCGCAGCATTAAACATGATTTGATTGAGCTATTTTTGATGGGCTAATACAAACCAGTTCTTAGAGAGGTAGGTTTGTACTCGATATCCAATAAGTAATTGATGATTGATGATTTTCCACCACTCCATGGACCCATGAACAGCACCAAGGGTTTCGAAAAAATTTCTGGGTCTAAAATTAAAACAAAGCGTAAAACTATTCATTTCAAACTATTTCATTTCAAACGCTATACTTTTAAAAAAATGTTTAAATTACCTCCAAAATGACGATTACTCAGATCTCTGTATTTGTATAAAGTTTCCAACGGCTTAATTGCGTTGTCGTACAGTCTCTTCAGATCCCTAAGGACAATGTCAGCGACTTTCTCCACAGCCTTTTCTTTTTCTTCATTTTCTTCATCTACCTTCAGGAGTTGATTTATGTGATCTCTCGGTCTAAGGATTTCTGGAATTTCAATCTCCATAATAAGTTCCTCCTCTTCTGGTCTTTCTTCTTCATCATCTCCACTGCCTCCTTCAGCTTCAGTAGAATCTTCTCCTTCACCTTTATCTTCACTTCCTTCTTCATCTTTTATTTAAAAAAAATATTTTAGATTATGAAACGTACTTGTATTAAAAAATTAAATAAAAATAACCTAGAAGTACTTACCACCTTCTTTAGATTTTCCATCATCGTCGTCCTTTGAATCCCCGCCATCTTTCTCGTCCTCTTCACTTTTACCGTCTTCACCGCTAGTTGCTGCAGTTTCTGGTTCCTGTTCAACAGAAGCTGCTTCATCAGTTACAGCTTCTTCTTCTTCTACAGACTTTTTATCATCCTCTCCACTTTCATTTTTCTCGACTTCTTCGGTTTTATCATCATCCCCATCTTTCTCATCAACTTCAGCTGCTTCTTCGGATTCTGCTTGCTGACTATCGGCATCTCCCTCAGCCTCTTCTTTGGAGTCTCCGTCATCTGCTCCTTCAGCACTGGCAGTATCAGCTTCGGCAGATTTTTCTAGTTCCTCAGTCTTATCGTCTTCTGCTTCCTCTGTTTTCTGCTCGTCGGACTCGACGTTGTCGGTGGGACCGTCGTTTTTGTCGTCGTCGTCGATCTCGTTGGTGTCGTTGTCATCCTGCGCGGAAGCCTCTTCTTTCTTTTCCTCGGATTCTTCATCGGCTACAACGACCTCTTCCGTCTCAGCATCACCTTCTGCTGAACCGCCATCGTCGGCATCTGTATCAGATTCGTCTCCTTCTTGCTTTTCTTGGGAATCCTCAGCATCAGCTTCTGTTGCATATCATTGGTAGTTAAACAAATGTGACGTAGGGATTGTAAACAAATATTGTTTGGAGAAACCTTTCGACTTGTCATCATCTTCTTTGGAATCAGCAGCATCATCTACGGCATCGACCGATTCGTTATCGTCCTCGACGCTGGTTATCTCGACCGTCACCACCTGATCTTGGTCGTCCTCGCTTCCGTCGTCATCCTCGTTATCGTCGGTATCCTGTTGATCTTCCGCCGAAATGTCGCGTTTTTCCCTGCTGCCCGATTTGTCGTCCTAAAAACAGATTTTTAGATCAGACAAATTTCATCGAATCAAACAATATTAATGCAATTTTTCTAATTCTCCATCATCTTCAATGCTTCAAAATTTCTTCTAGCATTCGAATACTTAAAAATGTTTATGTAGTTATTTGAAATTCAGTACAGAAAAATTTATCGCTTAATTCAATCAATTTGCAAAATGCTCGCAAAAGATGTGCTCGATAGCGTAAACGAGGGTCGAGCGCATCGCGTAAAAATAGTCGGAAACCTGTTAAACCTTAAAATATCCAGCGAAGCGCCAGAATGTACCGCGGTGGACGCTATAAATATCGAAACGTTGTTCATGAAATTAACGGACAAGATATCGGCCTGTGCACCGAGGATTTATAAATAACGAAATTTGCCTGTTTATTGTTCTTTTCAACGTTTTTGTAATCGCTCTTTTACGCGAGGATATTCAATTTCAATACGTTACGTATACGTAAGAATATTTTTTAAGAGACGAGGCGCACTGCTCTCGGCCGACGCTTCAAATCCGTTATTTCTAGACTTTGGGGCTACACTCTAGTTATCTTGGAATTTTCATTTAAATCTTGACCGAGAGAAAATTTGTTCAATTCTAGGCTCTCGGATTCTGAATCATCGAGTTAATTTAAAAAAAAAAAAATATGCTTACATTTTCGTTTGCATCGACGGCCGATTCTTCCCCTGGCCCTTCGTCGTCGTCGTCACCAGCAACTTCCGCGCTTGTCTGCTCATGCGATCCTTCTAAAGAATTTTCAATGTTTCTGATTGAATTAAAACTTTTGAACATTTAAATGCAACTTTTTTTTTAGCAAAAATGTATTAGTTAAAGATAGAGGTATGAAGTAGAATGAAGTAGAATCACTAAATTAAAAATTAATAGGGACACATTTAGAATGGAATGCATCAAAACATGGTATCGATTCACGTGCAATGTATATTATTAGATAAAAATGTTCTATTTTTAAAAGCTTTTGTCGATTTAGAATTTATATTTAAATAGATGTTTATTTTAACCATAGATAAAATCAAGCGATCTGCAAGCTATTACGACGCTACGCAGTGACAAATTTTGTACACGTCTGACCCTAAGTGATGCCAAAATTAAGCAACTTAATGTTGGAATTGTGTGTTCGATAGACATGCATTAGACATCATCAGGTGGACTTACGTTGACACCGTTCTATTTAATTAATACTCATTTTACCGTGTCTCTATAAAAAATATAAAAAAAATAGGTTGCTGAAATAATTATTGCGATGTACATGCTTTAAAATTAAAAAAAAAAAAGTAATTGCACTGAATGATTGTGTATTATCCAACAATGTTTGAAATTTAACGCTACTTCGTACCCTTAAACTTTACCTGTGCCCAAATCTTTCAAAGCTTTCTCTATGTAAGGCCGACATTGGTCCTCCGAGGGAACATTCTCTAGCTCCTCGCCTTGCACACCTGCTTAAATATTATTTTTAGTAAGAGTGGAAATTTCAGTTTGATGCGAGACTCGACGAAGGAGCGCATCCTTATTTACGGTTTTTACGCTCTCGTGCAATTTCATTGATAATTTTTTTCTTCCCTGAGCATCGGCCGTTGACGTGCGTAATTAAGAAAAATTTACTTCAAGAAGTAAAAAATTTCACGTCCGAAATTGGACTACTTGTATATATAGTAGAAAATTTTTTAAGATAGAGTCGCATAATCAAATTGATTATTTTGTTTGAAAAAAGAAAAAATTTGCAGACTCGAAGAGGCGGACATTTTTAATTAAATTTAATAAACTGCCATTGGACAATAAGGGAAACTTGTACTTTTCAAAATCGATACCATAAGTTTTTTTGTGCAATAAAATAAAATTTGCTTTTCAAAGTTTTAAAAGATTGAATGCCGTGCCCGGTGATACATTGCCTAAAACTTGTTATTCTGCTCATATTTTTAGAATTGATATTCTCGAAATAACTCAACAAAAGTGCGGCGAAAATAAATCCCGAAAGCAAATGGCAAATAAAGATAAAGGCAGATCGGATAGTCGGCACGACTTTCTCTCCTCCCGTGCCAAAGTGCGCGCGTTCCGGCGCGAACCGCGCGACCAAGTCCGGGGGAATTAGGGTTCTTTAGGGAATTCGCCGAGGCGACAGTCCGGCGCGCGCCGCTCGACCGAGGATACTCGCGAGGATTTCGGCCGGGGATTTACTCTTAGGTGGGCTACCTGGGACGAGGCCGAATATTCTAAGATTAGCGGCGGGTAGGCGGGACGCGGCCACGCTCTCTTCTTCACTCGGAAGCTCCGTTTTTATCTATTTCGAATATTCGAGCTACTTTCTGCTCTTACCGACGATAAGGCCGTTAGATTAAAGCGTTTTCGTACTTCTTATAATTAAATGTTTTCTTGAAATAAGTTATACAGCAGTCGAAAGTCAGAATATTTAACAGCATCGTATAATGACTCATGCTCAGATTCTACGTAAGAATAAGTGCAGTTTGGGTCAAGTTTAACGGAGTTTGGTACTGCAAATTAATATCGCATGTACCATTAGATTTGTAATTATTAATACTATTTAGGACTCGTGCACAGTAATATGTAATTTTTTTTCTTTTAATGCATTCGAATTTTGTCAATTCGGTTTAGTTTTTTAGGCAAAATTTATTTCAAGTAAGAATATTGAGTAAATATTTTTATTGGGTTAAGCAAATTTTACTTGAGTAATCTAACATAACTTTGCTTATTTAAAATTTATTATTTTTGTAACATCTGCCATTGACTGTTTCGTGGCTTGTTTTTTTAAATTTATTTTTTCAACAAAAATCTCTGTCCCGTGCAAATATCTCTTTAACGCGAATGTATCTTACTTTTGAGTTAGATCAATCCTCCTCCTAGTAGCGGTTTCTAAAACATAAAAAAGACACGCGCAGCCAGTTTTTTCTGAAAAGCGCGCAATAAAGCTTCGGCACCCCCGTCCTTGGACCTCCAGGCTTTCCCGCGCCTCGCTGTCAGTCGCCCCCCCTAGGTTAAGCCTCGGCCGTTTTTATAATTAACGCCGCCGACCTGACCGTGATCGGCGCAGGAGCCGCGGCGGTGGGGGGGGCGGGGGCTCCAATGTCAAAATTGTTACGCTAA
>UCOL01005967.1:0-10410 GCA_900474335.1 Ormyrus nitidulus | reverse complement strand
ACTTTACACTATTCCAATTAGTGCATATGCACTCTGAATTAGTAGTTTTTCACTATTTCAACTTTAGAGAGTATAGTAATATTTTAGAAGTTTGTTAATTTTTTCAATAATAATGAGTAACATTTTGCGCTTTAGAAGTCAAAGAAAATATGTAGTAACTTACAAAATTATGATGGACTCAATTCCTTCATCCGAAGCGAACAAATTTTTAACGCGTCTCACCTGAAACAAAAGATAAAAAAATGCACTGTTAGCATTACATAAAGGGTAATAAAAAACTGGAGCTTAAAGTAATAAAAGAGACACAAACGCAGCGCATTCTTTAATCATTGCGCAAACATGTTTTGACGGAAGAAAAAGGCCAATCGCAACTTTCGATTGCGATCCAAGCCTGCAGCTCGCATAAATCTCGAAAAAAAAAAGAGGAGAGGAAACTTTCGCGTTTTCTACTCTCGGCGTATTCGTCGAAAACGACCTCGCGAGCATTGAAAAATCCTCTCCGCGCATATACGTATATCCGCGCGCGGTCATTCGAACGGCATCGCCGAAGCCAAGAGCGGCATTAACGGCCGAGAGCTCGGCGCGCGCTCAGAAACCCGCACAGAAAACGGCGTCGTGCGGCTTTTCCTCCGTTTTACTTTGGCTCGCGGGAGGAATAATGTGGCACACATGCATAATCGCCCCTTAAGTAAGTAGAAAGAGTGTAATTTTCGAAAAATCACCGGGAAAACGACCGCGCACGACTCCGCGCATATCTCTCGTCGACGATTCCGCGACTTTTCGCCGGTCTACGCACTGTTCTCTCGCTCTTGCAATTTCGACGTAATTACGGTTTTTATCAGGCCCGTTAATTAGAAAATTCTCCTCTTTATAACTTGTCTGTTACCAGAAAAATATTCTTTTTAATCTATATACAAATTATGAATTAATTTTCAAAAATCACTTCGAGATTTTCAACGGCCTGAAATTATAAGCTTTTACATATTAAACGTTTTAAACCAGTTTTAAAAGTCTCTTCAACATAGCGATCTCCTTTAATAAATCAAGTCAGTATCTTGAAAATTTAGTCCAAACCTTAAACATCTAAGTAAACGCCACGTCTAACCGCTCAACTTTCCTGCGACTGCATGCATTTCTCCGGAAAGCGAGCGAAAACGCGAACGAAAGTGCGCACGCGCCGCGGAATTGAATTACCAAACGCCGATATTCGCTCGCGAACTAGGCTATTCCCGATTCCGGCAAAAAGGGAGCCCGTGTAAACAAAGTCCGAATAAAAGGGGAAAATCGCGCCGAGGCTAATTAAACCGTCCGAAAAAATCAGCCCCGAAGCACTACACTACTCCCACGCAAAACATCGGCCCCCTCGCGCGGCTATAACGCTTCTTCCGCGTGCAGCGGCGGAGAGTCGAGCGAGAGAGAGACCCTCGGCGCTCCCACGACTTCTTCTCTCTTCCGAAACCGCAGGAAACGCTCGGATATATAGCGGAGAGCGATTTCTGCGCCGGGAGAGATTAGGAAATCGGCCTAGTTTTCTCAAGATTCCGACCGCATTGACAGATGTTTTTGTCCGGTCGCGTTAAGAGCCTCGAGCAGCTCGAGTCGGGTAATAAATGTCGGACAGTCTGGTTTGTTCAGGGATTCCTTTGGCTCTTTGATCCCGGAAGTATAGACCTTTTTTTTTAATTTTACTAAACATTCATCATCGCTTTGATTTGCCTGTCTTTATAAAGTATATTCATGGGTTTACAGAATCATAAAATATTTTTAAACTCCTGCTTATCCTTTATCGCGCTGTTTGCTACTTTATATATCTTTATACCTTTACGTCGCGCCCTTTACGAGATAAAAATAAATTTGCAACGTCAACACGTTTTTTACTCCCAATCATCGTAGGGCGAAACCGCGTTCTAGAAACCGCGCGCGGCGAACGCTTACAAATCCCCGATCTAAGCGCAGTCGAAATAGCCGGTGCAGAATCCCGGTCGGAAGAGAGGAATCTCCTCCTCGCGCTTAATCTCGGGGGCCCCCCCCCCCTTCCGAGCGACGCGTTATGTAGGTACAGGTGCAGCGAACAGGTGCGGCGGGGCCTCGGAACTGTGTCGAACGACGACGACAACGACGACGTCGGAGAAAGTCCGGAGGTGTGCGCGCGCTCGCGTGTATGTGTGTTTGTGTGTGTGTGTGTGTGTCGAGGATAGGAAGAAGATACGCCGGCGCCTTTCGCGGGCTGCGCAGCGGCAGCGAGAGCACAAGTGGAACGCCTTTTTTTTTTTTATAGTGCTCTTCGGATGCGATGGCCTATGCTGATTAACGGTAAGCGCGGAATTTCGTTTTGGCTTTTGCGACGAGTTGTTTAATAAGAAATTTTAGTATGGCTACAGATGCGCATTTGAAATTTCAAACGGTCTGTAAGAAAACTTCAAACACATTTCCATTAATTTGGGTATAGGATTTTTAACAGTGTAGGAAAGGGATAGATCGTTGACGAAAAGTACATTATAACTGTGCTGTTGTTGCAAATGATTGCTTTCCAAAGTCAAAAACAACAAAACCTCATATTGTTTTATTGAACTGAAATATTGGCACCGAAATGATTTATCGCCAAGTATAAAACGAAACGCTCTTAAAATTTTATTAAGTACCTTGTCCCACTTGTAAACATTTATTAGTGTCAGAGAAATGTACCAATTTTTCCCAGCCGGCAATTAACATTGAATATCTCTTTAAAATACAATGCAGCGTTGACACGACGTTACCTGCGCTTTAATTTGCGATTTGTCAAGCGCTTTTAACCCGTTATTGAACTCGCACATACAATTGTATTCGATCCGTGCCTCGCACTCCTCGAAAAAACGTCCAACCAAATCCCCTCTCCGAAACGGAACATCAAACACCTCTGCTCTCTCTCTTAAATCCCAAGTTCGACAAACTCTCTCGCCGAAGCCGGGAGAGAAAAAATCCGGCAACATCTCTCCCCCGATAAAAAGCTGCCAGAGAGAGAGAGAGACGAGTGATGGGTGATGAACGAGGCTCGTAAATCGGCTAATGCCGCGAATTACCAGGCGCGCTTTATATTAGACTCTCCGCGGCCGAAGCCGACCCATCTCGTCGTCGGGATATGTATCGGCGTACGCGCGGAGGCGAGGATCGTGATCGATTTGCCGCGGTGCGCGCGCGAGATAGCGCATATACGCGCTTTGGGCCTGCACGGTGCAGAGCGCGTGTGGGAAATGACGGCGTCTCCGATTCGAGAAGGAGCCTGGCTTACTTTCACGCTCGCCGCCGAGGCTTGTTTACATTTGGCTGAGGCCGCTTTTATATCGCGTACCGACGGCTTTTGACCTTTTAACGGGCCCCGCGATGTTCCTGCGAATCCGGCTGATAAAAGCAGCGCGAGATCGTTGCCGAGAGAGAGAGATCGGTGTTCGGGATATGTTATTGGCGATTTTTTTATATACCAGGCGGTCGATTGAGATCCGACGGAGGATGGGAAAAGTTACAATGAAAATCTGGTACTTTCCTTTTTGAGTCGGGGGGGTTTGTATGTAAGCGATAGCTGTTCTCGCTTTTCTTTCTGCGAGTGTCGAATGGACGTCGAGTATAAGGATCATCCGTCATCCGTTTCCCGGAGAAAGTCTCGCGCCCCGCGGTAAATTGGCTCTTGAAACTTTTTGGGCAGCGCTTTTTAGCTCCTTTTTTGAAGCCTCGAAAACTCTTTTGACGAGCCGGGAAAACCTGAGCGGCGACAATAATTAAGGCATTCGAAGCGAGGAAAGTATAAAAAAAGAAACCGCGCGACTCGAGTTTCTTTATATATCCGCTGCACTGGAATTCGTAAGGAGAGATAGACCAGTTGTGCGCATTCGAGTAGCAGCAGGAAATCTAACCTCGTATTAGGTAAACTGTGCAGTTAGGAGGAAGTTTTAAAGGATTTTTATGCGAACCAGCTTGGACGGTTCAGTCTCTCTCAATGTTTGGATAGAATTTAAAAAGATTATTACGAATATAGTGGCAGTTTATTTTAAATTATTTAGAAACTTGACGTTATATTATATTGCGCTGATGTAAGCGTCGACAGAACAAAGTCTTTTTCGCACTTAATAATATGATTAAAAGTAATTTTAAGACCCATAAATTAAATCGACTAACAAAAATTGCACTCGGCGAAATTCAACGGGCAATAAAGCCCAGGTATAAATAAAACAAACTCGGCAAATAAATCGTAAAGGCAGTTCAATCCGTCCGTGCAATCCACACCCCTTATCATCTCTAATAGCAACAACTTATGCCATTTGCTTTTCTCTCCACTCCTGGCATTATCCCCGCGAAATATACACATATAAATCGACGCTGCCGGCCTGCTATTGTCTCTATCTCTCTCTCTCTTTCTCTTCCTCCTTCCTTCTCTCCTCGGCGCGGATTTACTCCCCGCGACGACATGAGAATCGTGCAGCTATTTCCCTCGGATCTCTCGGCGAGCCGGGACACGCGAGAGATTTTTCCCCATTGTGTCCGACCGTTTTCTTCGCTTAATTAAGAGCGAGCACGTGGGATTTAATGCACGCCGATCGCCGGGTAAAAATGCGCGACGCCGAGGATGGAAATTGACGCGCGCGCGGCCGGAAACCGGCGCGCGCACCTTTTGCTCCCGTTCGCATCGAGACGAGCGGCGAGAAAGTTTGCGCCTAAGAGTGTATAGTGTAAGGCGCCTCGATGCAGAGATGCGAATTTGCGCGCGATTCTTGTATTGTTTCGTGATTTATTCGCCGGGGATTAGCATTAGGCAGTGCACGGCGGACGAGGTGAAATTTTTTACGGCCTAGAAAAGCCCGAGAGGCGCGCTTTTTCTTGGGACTGAGTCGTTTTCGGTCGTTTTTAAGAGCTGGAATTAATTTAGTATAAATATGAGAAGTTTTTTTTTTGCAGTAAATATACAGCAAATTCATTCATTTAAACGGAGTAAATTTCATTTCGCTCTAATATTCATTAATTACACACTTTTGAATTTTAAGATGTTTTTATGATCAATAATCTAATTTTTTTTAATTTACTTTATGAAATCGCTTTATAAAGGAGAAATTAAATGTCTCTTAAATGGAGAAAATTTCTCATATAATACACGACAAAAATGGACCCGTGTACCGCAACTTTTCAAATAATTCATAGCCGTCCCAGATAGCAGCATTAAGAAAAAGCGAATTAATAATTTCAGCTTTATGCTCTTTAATTCTTTAATTGCAGAATCACAGAATTTAATGGCATTCGAAATACAATCCAGATAAATGAAAACTATTAAAAATAAATCAAACTCGTTACTTTACTTTCGCTCCATCCGAGCATTAATCGCAAAATGACAAAAAAAAAAAAAAAGGAAAATCTGGCCAAAGAACAAAACATCTCGACTCGGCCGAGAAAATCTCCATCGCGGCTTAATTAAACGGCTAATAACAGCGTGACACGTCATTAATTGCGAAAAGAAAGGCGACAAAACGCGGCGCGACGAAATTACAAACAGAGCCGTCTCGCGCACAATAATTTCGATCGTCGCCACCTCTCTCTCTCTCTCTCTCTCTCTCTCTCGCGAGACGCCTAATCCCGTTGTGCGCTCCGCCGCGCGAGAAAGTTTATTTACACGCTCATTTCCAGGCCTCCCAACTCGAGCGCGCGCCTCCTAATAACACATCCCGACTCCGCTCGTTTGACAAAGATTAAATTAAATTAGAAAGCGCGATGGGGGAGAGAAGAGGAGCGAATCGCGCGCCGCCGCCGCGGTAAAGAAACTTTCGATGTGCACCAGCCGGGGAGAGAAAAAACACTCTGTCGCGCCGCGCCACGTTAATTAGCCCGGCCGAGCTTTTTCCTCCCTCCGAAAAAGAAAAGAGAGGACGCACACACCGAGCGATCGATCGACTTTCTAAATTTGTATCGAGCGCCAAGGCAGTATCACTTTCACCCCGACGATTGATAAGATGCATCGCTGCCGGTCTCTCCCGGCAGCAAGTATACATATACGCCAGTCCCACGATGTCACGCGGAGGAAGTGCAGATGGACCGAGCGATAAAGGACGAGCCGAGGTATACCCACAACAGGTATCGATTGCCGATCCGGTGGCAATAATTTCCAGGATGATTTTCTATGCGGGGAGAAATCCCGAGAGGCGCCTGATTCGCGTTTAAAGGGGCCGAAAGTGAGCGGGCGAGAGCGCATTTTCGTCAAAGAGATATCGAGACCGATGGAAGAGGGGCCCAATTTGTAATGCCGCCGAGGTACCGATTTCTTGCCGGAGTACCTACACACACGTGGATGAGGATTTGCGTCGAGCTTTCAATAAATAAGAGGAGCAAGGTCAAATGCTTTAATTTTACAACTCGTTTGTATCCTGGTTTGTAAGACTTTGATCCGTTTTATTTTAGTTCTGTACGTTCCGTATTATTTTCCGTTACGTTTTCACGTGTTTCAAAAGTAGATCCAAAAAAGCTTTGAAGAATTAAACGAAACCACTATTTATCGCAAACTATTATCCTTCTAGCTTTCCTTTAAACAATATTGCAGCATTTATGGTAAATTTGTGCAAATTTGGCGCTTAAACGTTCGTAAACGTTGAACTTAACCAAAAATACGTTTCTCCTCGGAAACCGTCCGCCGATATCCAACTCCAAATTTACGCTCCAGCTCAAATCGTCTTTTGGCAAATAAATTTCGAAACGTGCAAAATACGGCAATTTGCAGCCGAAGACTATCCCCCATCCATCAGCAAGAGTCCATAAACGTGCTCTAAACTGCTTAAAAGTGAAAAACGAGGCACGCCGTCCTTAAAAACTCCTAGGCGCGCGCGCGGCCTCCTTTCCAAAAGTATAAACCATTTCTGAAAGTCTCCTGTCCTCGTCATCGGTCCATCCGTCTTGTCGAAATCTCCTCGGCAATTTCACCTCGTTTACAGAAAAAAAGAACAATAATTTTCCAGGCACACTGGCAGCAGCGCCGCCGTCGGCCTGCTCGCGGAGATCAAGTACGCACAACTACGGGTACCGTAATTTCCCGGAGTGCGATTACCGATTGCTGTGAAATCGACGGGAAGATTCTCGGAGGAGGACGGACTTTGCCTTCGGTAGCCTTGGCTATTAGTTGCTTTTAGCTTTGGTTTTTAGCGCATTTCTGTAAGTAATTGGATGTTACTAATAGGCGATGTCAACCGGATCGTTTAGAAGACGATTGTTAATTTTCTGGTGCTTTTTGCGACCCTCTGCTGCGAAATAACTAACTGTTATGAATTTTAGAATGGCGTGCAATCAATTTTATTCAAACGGTACTTTTGGAAACTATATAAAAAGATAGAAAAGATCTCTAAAACTAAATAATTGATAATAAGTATCAAAATATTTCATTAAAAGAAAAGTTTCAATGACATTTATTACACATATCCATTTGTGAAATCTTTGCTTTTTGCTTCGCAAACGGAGTAAATTTCTTGAATCGGTTTCCATCAAAAGAATGCTCGCAGCAGTTTCAATGAAAGTGCATAAAAATCGTAACAAACCACTTAAACCGATCTCGCCGCGAGTCTCTTAAAATTTCTCCTCAAATTCCTGGCGTACCTCCTCTGCACATCGTTCTCAAAATGTTCGCCACCTCTAAAAAAAAAAGCCCGCGCGACGCTCTCGCGGATAATACTTTCGCTGAAAGCATTCGCGATTTTTCCAGCTCAATTATTAATAATTGAAGACGTCACCGATAGGAAAGGCGAAAAACTTTCTTCTTATTTGCACACAATCCGTCGGTTGGGGGTCAACGCTCTCCTCCGCACATAATTGCCAGCTCTCCGAGATGGTGAAAAAAATAATAAGAGACTCCTCTCGGACAGTCGACTATTTGCTAACGACCTCCCGTTACTCGTACGTCCGCCCGCAGAAGAAGCAGCAGCAGCAGCAGCAGCAGAACAGCTATTCTCTCCGTTCGGTTCGTCTGTTTCTTTTTTTTTTTTTTTTTTGCTGCCGAGAGTCTATTCGTTCTTCCCCTCTCGCGAATTTCTTCGTGTGCACGGTAGCCAGGCCGGGGAATCGTAAAATCGATTAGCGACCGAAAACCGGTCTTCTTTCGTTCCCTCCGCAGGCCGCGTTTAGCCGCCGCGCTGTTGTTGTCGACGAGCTCTGCTTCCCTGGGATGTGTCGCTCGAAAACGACGGTGGAGAGGACGGACGGTTTCTAAGGCCGCGAGCGCCTTAAGTGCGCTCGATTATCGGTAATCGCGCTTTTATTAATGGTGTCGGGCAGGGGGATCCGCGCAGTTTCCCAGGGTAAGATTGAAGAGCGGCGACTTTCCAGTTTTCCTTCGATGAAAAAATTCAGGTGTACTTGCTGCAGTATTTTGCGCAGTAGATTAAGCGTTAAGACTAAAAACCAAAAAGGGTATATTTAATTTTTTGGCTTTAACAGAATAAATTTCAAGCGCAAGAATTTTCGCCGAGTCTTGCGGGCAAAAAAATCAATAAACGCTCTAGCCGCGGGAATTTGTGAACAAAGAAGCATCCAGACAACAAAGCCAGCTCTCCACGGCGGCAAGGACGTTTTTCAATAAATTCGAAAAGCGTCGCGCGTTTAAAGTGACGGAAGCCTCTTCGCTGAATTCGCGAGAGAGCCTAGACTCTTCGAGGTTAGCGCCTAAAAAAGCGTGCGTCGAGCGAGTGCCGTTACGCTCCTTCCATCTCTTTCTCTCGCTGGTCTCTCTCTCTCTCTCTCTTTCTCTCCGGCACAAAACGGCCGCGATAAACTTCGTAAACTCCTCTTGATGCTCGCGTGCGCCGAAGGGGGGGAAAAAAGCTGATGGTTAAATTCTGTTACAACGTCGGGGTCAATTACGAGACGCGCGCACTCTTTCGCTTTTTGTCCCGTGCGCTGAGTGATTTGTGTTCTGAGACTTTGAACCGCCTCGGATGGCTGAAAATTCGATTAATTGAAAAATTACGACACGGTTCAGAATTCGGTGGAAGGGAAGCGGCACGATTTTCAATCAAAGTAGGGAAATACGTTTTCTAATATATATTTCTAATGAATAAACTCGGTATTTGTACCGGTCTTCCGTCCTCGCTTTAAACGACAAAAGAATTTGGCGTTCGCAAAATCTCGCAGTCAGCTCCGAGAGCTTTTTTCGACGCCCCCGGGGCAGGTAACTCAATCACTCAGCGATCCGACTTCTCTCTCCCTCTCAGGCGTTCATAATCGTCCTTCGCGTAAATGCACAATTTTTCGTGCGCCTTTTTCTTACCCCGGCAGCAGCTAGCATCGGGCACACAGACAGCCAGGCGCTGCCATAAAATCCCGGTCGGCCGCGAGCGCGTATACGCACTTGCGCGCGCACTCGCGTGTGCCCGCGTCGTAAAAAAATATTTTACGAGAGTTAGGACTACCCGGGGCAACAATGCCGGAGCAACGGGGCCCCGAGAGAGAGAAAGAGAGGAAAAAGGAGAAAAAAATATCGGAGGAAATAAAAATGCGTATCCCGCCTCTTTTACAAACCACACTCGCTCGCGAGCATTTTTTACCCCCGTAATTGCTTTAATCGCCCTCGAGTGAGAGAGAGAGAGAGAGAGAGGCTGCAGCAGCCTTGATCCCCTTGACCTTTCTCCCGTTCCTAAGAAAACGAAGGATGGAGAGAGGGAGACGAGGAAAAAAGCGCTCGCGGGAACAACGCAACGCGTGAGTTTCATCGTGGAGGTGCGATTAACGCGTTTAGCTCGTCTTTCCTTCGTCTTCTTCCAGTCGCTTTGACCTGCTGTCGAGGAGCCGAAGAAGAAAAGCAGCCGCATCGCCGAGCGCCGAGCGTTCGACACGCAGTTCGAGCGAACAAGTCTCTTTCGTTCGCGGAAAATCAAGGCAGTCTGCTAAAAATTGTAGAGTAATCGTTGGGGTAGAAGCGGATTGGAATTATGCTCCAATCAACTTGCTAATGGGCAAATTTCGTCGATCTAATTTCGAAATAATGAAGATTTTAACGATAACGTTAACGTCCTCATTAATGCTTTTTAATAAATATCAATCTGATTACATTTCATATCTGATTAGCGAAGCCAGGACGAATAAAAGCAATAAACTAATTAAATTCTAAATTCCCTCGCATCAGCTGAATTAATTTAAGATCCCGGCCAAACATACCTCTACTAAATCTGAAACCTCCATAAATACCCTCTTCGCCGCTACTAATCCCCGAGAAAATAAAACTCTAAGAGCCTCGACTCAATAAAGCTCAATTAGAAAAGAATAAAACCGCGGGGAAAATGACACTCGAACCTTCCGACTTGTTTGCGATCGTGAAAAGCATTTTTCCCCGGTGGCAGCTCGAGAGGCACGTTTTACAACCACACGTCCGCGAATATAACAGGACGAGCTCATTTTTTAGTCATTCCCCCCCCCCCC
>UCOL01005966.1:0-10405 GCA_900474335.1 Ormyrus nitidulus | reverse complement strand
TATATCATTACTTACGTAATCAAATGATTGTTAAGTCTGCTAAGAATTTTTTTTTTAAACTTCTATATCTTGGTATACAACTACCTTTAGGCGGTCTAACATCTATAAATTTTCAAAAATCAATTTTTCTTTTATTAGATTTTTTGATTCTATTTACAATACTAAACTTGTAAAATAAGTTTTCACGCATAAATTTAGAAAATTTTAAAAGGTACGGTTTAAAATGCTATTTTATAAAAATTCTAAAATTTATTTTTTCAAAATAAATCATTGCAAAAATATTTTAATTAATATTAGGGCCCCCCTGCGTGCTAAGCGCGCCAACCCCCAACTTCATGTTTTTTTGAAAAGTTTTTATAATTATATTAAAATAAAAATTAACTAAAGATAAAAAGACGTATTATTTACATGTATATACAAATACTTTACATTTACGTTTACTTACACACACATACGCACAGAAACTCGCGCGCGCAGACATACACACACGCACATTGATACGTTACTTACACACACACACATACACACACACACACACGCACACAGACACACACACACATACACACACACACACACGCACACAGACACACACACAGTGGTAAAATTAAAATTTTTACCTTTTTATAGTTTTACTAAAGGAATAACATTTTAAAAGTTTATCTATAATTTTTTGATAGGATTATAGAGTTACATCTATCTGTAGATTGCTAATGTCATCAAATCTTGTAAAAATGAAAAATTTTATCGTCAAATTTTGTAATACCAAATATTTTTAAAATTAATTTCAAATTTTATTATGGATGATTATGATCATTTGATAAATAGTATATTACATATCTAGGCCAGTAAAATAAGAAATGTCTCAGATCACATGTAATTGTCGGCCGAGGCGAAGCCGAGGTTTATAATTTTAATATCTTGTTTTCGTCGATACTTAAGGTAGTCAGATGTAACAATCGTGTGTTGGTTGAATTCTTTTGGAAAATGTTGCGTATACTTTTCTTTAGCAATATCTTGTAACGGTCGGCTAGTCAGCCGTTGCATGAATTTAATAAACCGAAATTAAATGCTCAAAATCAAACAAAGAATAGGCAAAAAGAGAAGAATCGAACGAGTGCCGAAGACTCTCGGCAATGAGGAGATTTACCTTCGTCGCGTACTCGGTGGTTCTCCTCTGCTGCGCTGCTGCCGCTATAAAACCGAAAGCGGGTTTCACGAGAAGTAATAGAAGTAAACCAAGTAATTAAAATACTGAACGAACTTTATTACAAAAAAAGAAAGAACAAAAAATGGTATTAAGACGTCGTATCGCGAAGCAGCAGGTGCGAAGCGGTCAGATGAACGGCTAGGCGCGAAAGAGACGCAGATAGATAGATAGATAGATAACCTTTTATTAACCAATAAGGCAAAATACAATATACAATTTGTAAAATTATCATATAAAAATAACATCTTTGATTCTACAAGAAAATAATAATAATAAAACAAGACTGGATCAGCAGTAGTTAATCAAGGACCAATCTAAATCTAAGTCACATAGTGTTAATCACAGAAATACAGGTACAATAATCATATGATAGTCAAAGCGCATAGAGATACATAAAATATCACAGTTAGTAAAAGAATGACTAATTAATGCTAAGTACTATGTGCATATGGCCAATGGCCACGGCAAAAACATTTAACGCGCTTTATTACAAATATGATGTAATGTGGGTGGGTTAAGGGTTAAGGTCAAACAGATGTTGACGCACCGCTCTCTTAAAGATGGAAAAGGGAAGAGAAGAGGGAAGAGAGTTCCAGAACTGAGCACCTTGAACTTGGAAAGTTCTGGTACCAGACTCGGTGCTCACTCTAGGTTAAGTCTGTTAAGTTCCCGCGGAATTCCCCTATCGGTGGGTCTGGCTTTGTGCTCAGTAAAAAAGTTCTTTAGATAACAAGTTTCGCGCAGCCGGATAATTTTTCATAGAAGAAGTGCTGTAAAATACAGCCTGCGAGAATCCGAGCGGAGCCAGCCTAAGCACCTCCGCTAGGAAGTAATATGTTCGTCCAGCCTAGTTCCAAAGATATACCGCACACATAAATTGCTTAGCCTTTGAAGTCGGATACGTTGTTCGTTCGTAACGTCCAAGAGCATTACCATGCAGTAGTCCACATGGGATTGAGCTAAAGACTGCTAGTCTTCTACGGAGCGTCTCGTTAGTACTGTCCCTAATAAACCGCAGACTGTAGAGGGCTCTGTTAACAGTTTTGGTGATTTGGTCTATCTGCGGTTTCCACGTCAGTTTACTGTCGAGTACTACTCCGAGACTCACAACCTCGTCACTGAACGGGACGAGCACTCCATCCCGCAACCCAATTCCAGGCAAGGCCATAGCATTGATGTCATTGACATTTCTTTTTGAACCAAATAGAATTGCCTTGGTTTTTCCTGGATTGAGCCTCAGGCCAGAGCGATCAGCCCACCCAGCCACCAGTTGTGCCGCAGCAGACAGCCTAGCAATACCCTCCAGGATCTTATCTTTGGTGGTGTGTAGATAGATCTGGAGGTCATCCGCGTAAAAGATGTGTTGAACGTCTTGTCCAGTGAGTACGTCTTGAAAGTCATTGACATAGAGGCAAAAAAGCAGAGGACCCAGGACAGAGCCCTGTGGAACACCCAGATTTGTTTCTAAATAGTCAGAAGAACCGTGATGTTGTGAGGTGACCATCTGGGAACGGCCTTCTAGATAAGACTTGATCCACAGGAGCGCCATCCTGGAGAACTCCAGCTGCCGAAGTTTACTTAAGAGTTTCGTCGGAGAGATGGTGTCAAATGCCTTGCTGAAGTCAAACAGCAAAAGCAGAGTAATTTGCCTCCTGTCAATAGCTATACGCACGTCGTCCGTCAGTTTTAACAGTGCCGTTTGAGTGCTGTGATGTTTGCGAAATCCGGTCTGGAGGGGATCGAGGATTTTATTTTCTTTAAGATACTCCGTGATCTGGTCATGGGCAATCTTCTCGAGAACCTTGGAAAGAAAGCAAAGCAAAGCAATCGGACGAAAATCCGAAACTGTCGAAGGAGCAGCACTCTTTTTGAGTGCGATAAGTTGCGCTTGTTTCCAGGTTCCCGGAAAGATTCCACGCGCAAAAGAGTAGTTAAAGATGTTAACTAGGAATTCACCAATAGTCGGAAGAGCCTTCGCGATCACCCGCTGGGGGACTCCGTCCACCCCCCTCGCCTGCGAGGAGAAATGAGAAACAGCAAGGATTACATCACTAAAATTTATTGGCTTAAAATTAAAGCCTTCCTCGCTTGCAGTGCTAATAAAATCCATTGCTCTATTGATATCTTCGAGGGGAGAGGACGAAATCCCAGCAAAATGAGCGTTCAGCTCACCCGGTGCGAATCCATGTAACTCCTCCTTGCGTTTAGGCAGGAGGCCGAGGTTGCGCATCTCCTTCCACACATTCTTATTACTATCCAAGGCGTCTGTAAGATGTTGATGGAGGAAAGTATTACGCTCTTCGATTAAACGCATGTCGACCTCCTGACCAAGTCGAAGGAACTCATGAAAGAGCTCAGCTCGCCCAGTACGCTTATAACGTCTGTGCGTGGCATTGCGTCTATCAATGAGCTGCCTCAGCTCTGGACCAAACCAAGGAGCATATTTAGCATTAGGGCAAACCTTTTTAAGAGGCGCCAATTCATTAATTACAAAAGCTAGATTTTCATTGAGATTTGTTAAAGCTCCCTCCAGATCGGATTCTACAGAATTCATGGCCGCCCAATCACAACAGGAAAGCATATTATTAAGTTCCGCTGGATCAATGCTGCTGTAATCTCTGTACGAGAAGAATTCCCGAACAGGAGCCAAGGTGAAAATGCTAATAGCAACATCTATAGCACTATGCCTCCCGAAGGTGGGTAACCACTCGTTCTGGCAGTTCAACACCGTGTCGCAGTCGTCTGTCATGATCAAGTCAATCCATGTGCGAGACGTATCCGTGCGATGAGTTGGGCCATGCTGAACGACTTGAAGAGAGAGTTCTTCAGTCAGACGCCGGATGGTGTTTGCATCATCAGATGCCGACAACGGGTCTGCATTTAGATCCCCCATGATAATTTTGTGGCTGTATTCTAAGCTCAGGTCCCGCAAAATAGAGAAGAGATTGGTGTCTCTTTGCATCGGTACCTTAGGGGGTCTGTAAATAACCCCGACAAGAACCGGGGGTGAGTCACCCTGCTGTACGGCACAGAATAAATATTCGGGGATACCGGGTTTATCCCCTGTGTATTAGAAAACTCAAGTTTAGTTACTTTATAATCATTCCGCACGTACAGCGCAACACCACCCCCGTTCACATTACGGTCCTGCCTAAGCACCGAAAAGCCCTTGACTGAATGAGACCATCGTCGACAACTGAGCCCAGCCAAGACTCCGCGATACCGAATACGCGGTAGGGATTACTCGCAAGGAACAAACGGAGTCTCTCAATGCAAGCTCTGAGAGAGTTAACATTGAGGAACCCCGCTTTGAGGAAACCCCCCTGCCTCGTCCCTTCGCTAGCATCCCGGTCTAGTCAGTTCATCGCCGTCGACTTACTAGCTTTGTCAACTTCCTGCCCTGAAGAGTTGATGTTAATCTCAGGACAGCCACTAGAAGGGTTGAGTTTTTTAGAGGCTGACAAGCACGCCGTTTGAATAGCCTGCAAATCGACGGCAGACGCAAAGACATGCGCACGGTCTCCACCCTTACGCTTGGCCAGAAACCTGCCACCTGCGTGCCAGACATACTTGAAGCCAAGTCCTTGGGCAATAGGCCTCAAGTTTCTAAACAATAAGAATTTTTCCCGGGACAACATCTCATTAATAAAAATTTTATGCCTGGGCACGCAGGCAGCAGCCTTCTGACCAAGTAAGTTCGCGTTGATATCGCTCGTGGATAAATAATTATTAGCGAGCGCATGCTTTGCTCGCATCACTTCTCTGACAAGGCCGGTTTTCGTAAGACGAGCGACAATAGAGGGCAGCACTTCCGAGTGCGCCTCCGTGACCTCCGTCGCATTCTCTCCTTGCTGTTTGACCGGTCGACGATGACGCAAAACACGAGTGCCGGCTATTTCGTTTTTCCGCAGAGTAGGTAGAACGGTGCTGAGCACCGCAAACGCAATGTTGTTGGGCGTCTCATGAGTGGTCTCAACATCTTTTCTTAATACCCCCATTTATAATAATCTCATGAGACTCAGTACCGCTCTCACCGACCGCAACATCCGAAGCACCGAAGCTCAATTGAGGCGGGGAGAAATTCAGCACGTTGGCATGAGCGTTATTATTGCACGAATCGCTAGAAGGACCGCTGCCCAAATTAAAATTAAAATTACACTCATTCTCATGACTGTCGATCCGACGAGCACCATGGAGGCTCTCAATCTCAGCGTGGACCTTGTGCAGGTCGTCTTTGAGACCATCGGTAGCCTCGAGCAGCAGCCTCGTATTGGTGCAGGCAACATCCAACACACTGGATTGGTTAGCCAGGCCTCCCTCGAGAGCAGAAACTTTGGCAGTCAAATTTGCCAAATCAACCGTAGCACCCTCATCCAAATGAGAGACGCTGCGTGATGCAGAGCCTCTACCAACAAGGGATTTAAGCTGCTACTCGAGCATATCGAAGCGCCGGAAGAAGAGCTCCATGATAATTACCGGAATCAGCACATGAGACAGCCCAAGAAGGCTCGCATCACCTAACGGCGCTTCCGGGACGAGGGAACTTCCCATCTGGTTCTCTGCATCGGCCTTTACAATTTTGTCGACAGCAGCAGCAACCCCAGCATCAACATCAGAGGGTGCATCAGCATCAACACCAAAATCAACCGGAGACACATAGTTGACATGAAGACCGGGTGCGTGAAGGCTGATATCCCGCCTAGCGTTGAGCTCTGAATGGTGTGTGACTTCGAGCGCCTGTTGCGTTGCATCCCTCCGAACACGCTCTACGCTGGTCTGGAACGGCGGTTTAGACACTGATGAATTGGCGCTTCTGAGCACCAGCTGTATCGCAGCCGGTGTCGACGTGCCCTGGAGAAGTTGATGTGGAGCCGGACGGCCCGACGGCGTGCCGCGCATGTTTTATTATTTTCTCATCGATCGATCATTTTGCAAAATGTATTAAGGGGGTCTTATACCCATCAATTGCCTTTGAAAAAACACCTGAACAAAAAATCCTAAAATATAAAAGTTTTCAAGAAACAACATTAACATAACTTGTTGTTTTCTTCTGAAAATGTTCACTCGCATCAACACAATTTTTAAACTATAATTACCACCAGTTTTCTTGAAAGTCAACAAAGATGATTAAGTTCTTCTTATCCTACTCCAATGTCATGAAGATAAACTAACATGCCTCTTCGCTGTTATAGGGTCTCTGTCGAACCCTGTCATTCAACAATTGAATTAACTATTTGCAAAAAATATCAGCATCATTACTATAAATTAATATCTGTCTTCTAATGTTCTCCTCAATCAGTGGAATCTTGTAGTGGCCCATGCGAATTATGTTAAAAGCAACATAATGTTTGCAGTATCAGGCAATTATGGCCTATGGCTTAGAATTATACACCTGTAACAGCCCTTATTCCACCAATTGCATTTTTAAAAAGGATTTAAAATACAACACTATATAAAACAGCACTTCAAAATCATAACTAAATAGGACCTGAAATAGAAAAATAAAAGTTTTTTTTTAGCTTGACAGCGTGAAATTTACCTGCTTTGAAATAGTATTATTGTGTCCAGGGGTGTTTTCTGTGACGATCCTTGCAGATTCTACACCTTACTTTATTGTAGGATAAACAAACACGATTAGCCTCAACGCACATGTAGCACTTAGTAAAAGCAATCGGTTGTCAAAAAGTAGCTGCGGTGACCGTGGCGACACGACTGAAGCGCGATCCGTGCGCTATATTTAAAGCTTTACATTCGAATTTTTGTAAAATTTAGTTTATAGTGATAAAACCCATTTTTTAAAATCTGTATACATTTATATATTGTTCTGATAACATTTATTAAAAAATTATAACGTTTTTAGAAATTATTTCTAAAAAATTAAATTTTTAAACAACTTTTAAATTTTGTTTAAATTTGTGCATGACTTTTTTTCTAAGTTTTGGATAAAGTGTAGAATCAAAAAGTCAAAAAAAAATTGATTTTTTGAAATTTTTTGGTATATAACCCCCTTAAATCAATAATTAATAGATTTTTAAAGTAAAAGAACTTGTTTTAACAAATTAAACTGAACATTCATATAATTAAAGCGGTAAACTATTCATTCAAAGAAATTATTGATATAGAAGCAAAAATTAATACTATTTTCTATAAAGAGTACTGAGAAATAATCTAATATATACATTCTCTAAGGTTGCATAGAAAGTCTTTTATAACGTCATAGTTTTTAGAAAAGGTCCAATAAGCAATTCGTATTCACACGATCAGTCTTACGCATAAATATAAGAACTCAAAATAACGATAAGACTAGAAGAAAAGAACTTAGAACCTCTTAGAGTTTTATTAGATAGTTAATCTGCCTGGCAGCACAAGAGAGAACATCTAATAAAAGGACTTTAACTTTAAATTCATTTTGTGTTTTCTCTTAATACCTGCTTCCATAATTCCAACAGGTTATGGGCCCAGTCACATTAAAAAAGTATATTTATCAGTAAAGAGTGACATTAAATGTTTTTTTTTTTTTTTTTTTTTTTTAATATTTTTTTTAGTGAAAATTAAAACTTAAAATTAAAGAGCAATTGTTAAGTGAATTTGATAAGTGTTAGTGCGTAAAAATGAGTGAAGAAACGAAAAAGACAAAGCTAAATGTTCAGCCTTCTGATGGGGAAAAATATAGCATTTGGAAATACCGAATTCGTGCATTGATAGCTGAAGAAGACGCACTAAAAGTCTTGGACGAAGAAGTTCCCACTTGATGATGCTTGGAAGAAAAGCGAAAGAATCACTAAAGGGATCCCTGTTGAAAATATCCAGCTGGATGAGATGGATTGCAGCTGGATTCAGCTGGAATCCACCTTATCCAGCTGGATATTTTCAACAGGGATTATTATTAAATATCTATCCGATTCAATGATTAGTTTTTCAATAGAAGAAGATACAGCAAGAAATATAATAAATAAGTTGGATGCAATTTATAATAGAAAAAGCTTAGTGACTCAACTGGCTATAGAGAAAAAGCTTTTAACGTTTAAATACAATGAAACTACATTACTTTCAAAACATCTAATTATCTTTGATGAACTGATAATTCAATTACAAGTAGTAGGAAGAACATTAAAAGAAATGAGCAAAATTGCAAGACTTTTGCTAGCACTACCAAATTCATACGATGGAATGGTCACCGCAATTCAGACACAAGCGGCCAAAGATTTAACACTTGCTTTTGTAAAAGTAAATTTACTTAATCATGAAACCAAATTACAAAGTGAACAAAGTGATATAAGCATGAAAGTATTGCATACAGAGAAAATTACAGAAAATCAGAAGATTAAGAAAAATAAAAACTTCAAAGGAAATTTTAAGAAAAAGCAATATAATGGATACAAAAACAAAAAATTTAATAAAAATTTTAAACTTAAACAATGTGATCACTGCGGCAGAAAAAATCATGAAAGAAAGAATTGTTACAAACTGTCAGTATAGAAGAAAATGCAGATCAAAGTTTTGCGTTCATGACAGCAGATCAAACTGCTAATGAACGATCAAGTGACGTAACAAAAATGAATTTCGTGATAGATTCAGGAGCCACAGATCATGTAGTCAACAATATAGATATTTTCAAGACATTGTCCACGTTGGAAAAGCCTATAAAAATATTAATAGTGAACAAAGGAGAAGTCATTGAGGCAACGAAGAAAGGTACGATCGACGTCAAGACAAATCTTGGAGTAATGGGCGTTCTTGAAAATGTCCTGTACGCACCAGAGGCATCAATCAACCAACCTTTTATCGGTGTGCCGAATCCAACAGGCCGGAATGAGTTATTTTTGGTAAATCAGGAGGTGTTATGATGAAAAGAGGTGGTAAGACTATTCTCACTGGTAAGTCAACAAATGTTAGTTTTTACATTAAATAAAAATATGTATACTAAAACATATGCAAATAATATTGTAGCTGTAAACACTTATAAATTGTGGTATGAACGCGTAGGCCACATTAAACAATCAAAATTCATTCAAATGAAACAAAATAATTTAATTGATGACAATCTAATAGAATCAATAAGTCCTACAAAAGATTTGTGTGAACCTTGTATTTTTGGAAAACAAGCACGTTTACCTTTCTCAAAAGAACGAGACCGAAGTCATATAATGAGACCTTTGTTCCTTGTACACTCAGATGTATGTGGTCCAATTAAGCCTCCAACTATTGATGATAAAAATTATTTTGTTGCATTTATTGATGAATTTACTCATTATACGATTGTTTATCTCATTGCATATAAGTTGAAGTATTTTGGGCACAAAAAGATATCCAATATAACCTAACTGTTCCTTGTATGCCTCAAAAAAATTCCATAGCGGAGCGAATGAATAGAACCCTATTAGAAAAAGCCCGCGCCATGATTCACGTTGCTGAACTCGGAAAGGAGTTTTGGGGAGAAGCTATTTTAACGGCGACTTATTTAGTTAATATAATCCCAAGTAAAGCCATTACAGAGGATAAAACTCCTTTTGAACTTTGGTACAATAAAAAACCAAAATTAAATCGTTTAAAGATTTTTGGTAGCACCGTGTATATTCATGACAAAAATAGACAAAATGAATTTGATAAAAAAATCTGTTAAAGGAATTTTAGTTGGCTATGAGAAAAATGGATACAAAATTTTTAACATGGATACAAATCAATTTATTACAGACCGTGATGTGGTTTTTGACGAGATTAATTTTAAAACCTCGAGACCAATCTCTGTGCACACAAATAATGAGTTTGAAAATAATAACCTTCAAATGAATCGAAGGTTTCTAAACTCAAAAATACAATTTTAAGACCATTTTATATCTGCGAAACATCAAAAAAGTAAAAAAATGCTCTATTATTAACAATATAATTATCAATAAAAAACTGAAACATTATTTGAAAGACAAAAGCCTGTGTAAGATTTTTCAAAATATAAGAACCAACCTGCGTGCACAGTTTCAGCTGGAGCCGATGAAACTTGCCCCGTAAGGAACATTTGGAAGATTGAAAAAGTTGATTTTGAGAAAAACAACTTTAAAGTTTCTCACAAAAAACATTTTATGGTTTTATTAGTTGGACAGTTCAAAATTTTCCAGCACCGTACAACAATTCTTCCTGCTTTTTTAGTGAAGTTTCTGATGAATGCTGATATTTTTTTTAACTTTGTGCACTTATCAAGGC
>UCOL01005965.1:0-10412 GCA_900474335.1 Ormyrus nitidulus | reverse complement strand
TATATATATATATATATATATGTATATATATACATACATATATATATATTTTATACAGATCTCTTTATCTCGTCTAACACGGTTCTATCTGCGTACATTTACTTTAAGAATGTATGGCCCCGCGTCACGTGATCTCGCATAATTATTGATTAGTGCAAACGATGCTTACGTACGATCCTGCCTACATTTATTGTACACTCAAGGGATAATCGTGTTTGCGAACAAACCCATGTGCCTGAATGCTTTCCCTTCTCCCTTATTCGGCCATTGTTTGACCAACTTATACAAACGAACTTATGAAGCGTTAATAAGGGACTGGATATTCTGACGAGCCGATCTTTATGCGATATCTGCGCTCCGGCCATTAACCGAGATCTCACTAGTGGAGATCTCCTATTTAGCTTTCAAAATTATGTCTTTGAGGCATTTACCCTCTGGCAATACGCACAAGGTAGCCGTAAGCGAAAATTGAAGTAATATGATAATCTACCGTAATCAGAAACTACTGCTGTTCGCCACATGCGAGAATTTGAAATTTATTTAAATAGCTTCCTGAGAGCTTAGCTGCAACGCTTTTATAACCGTGATTTGCAACAACTTACCGACCGTTTTCTTCATAAAGATATTTCCAAATACAGCTTTTTTCTTCTTCCATTAATTAAAAAAAAAAGGTCATTTAAACGAGTTTTCGGGCAAACTGAAATGAACGCCGTACTCTGCAAACTTGTCGTTTTCCTGAAGGAAAAGTTTATAGATTTGTGCAGATTCGCGGAAAAGACGGGGAGAAGTAGCCAAATGGTTCTACGAATTATTATCAGAAATTCGACAACCGTCAAGTTCTGCAAAAAGGCTTTTTGTCAGGCAATTGGAATTCCTGTTCGGTTCGCACTTTCAAAGCTTCTTGATGTTAAATAATCCGCGTTAAATAGTAGAAGAAAGAATATATATATGGTAACTTATAAATATGGAAATCACGAAGAGCATCCAACCCACTTTAGTTTGTAAAATTAAGTAAAAATTTTGTTCCTCCCACCGTAATTTTATTTTTCCTTAACGTTGCCGTGTTTCTACAGGTATAGATTTTTTTATGTACGTTATTTGCAAGTTCTTCTAAAAATCATCGCTGGAAATATAACAACAAAATGAAACATGTATGCCAGAAGGCGGAGCGATATTGCATTTATCAAAGTGTAATTGTCATTTTATTATAAATTTTGTTCTATTACTTTTTACAAATTTTAATTCTGAAAATTTTCAGACAGTTACTCTTTAACGATCGGCTTCAAAAGGTACAATGTATGTTTATAAAGTTTGGGCGACCTGCGTAACTTTCTTTTCACAAAGTTAAAATCTATTCAAATTTTAGAACACGCATTGCTTAGGATGCAAGAATTTTCTTTTCTGCGCTTTACTTCTAGACAATTTCCGCTCTGCGAAGGCTATGTGGCGGGAGCTGTACTGTTTAAGTAATGCGGCAGCACATAATTAAAAAAGCTCGAACACGGAAGGGTTCGACTCTCGTGCTGTAGTCTCGTTTCTCTCTAGAATTTTGTGCCTGCGCCGTAAACACACTTGGCTCGTCTCAGAATTAAAAGGTTGATACTATATCCATATACATTTTTTTTTCAATATTCGCGCTCGATTGGTTCTCCGAATTCCATTACCATCAGAAGCAGTAAAATTGCTTTAATTTACGTGCAAAGCGCAGTAGTTGCTGGCAAAAAGGAGAGAAACCACGAAAAAATCCGATAACGACATTTTAGCATTTATTACCGCTGTCACGTTCCGAATCTGTATACGCGATCGCGATGGAAGCGAGAGTTGGCGAATCTACGGTTAATGGAAATAAGGATTCCATGGTTAATTGAAACGAGAAATTTAATTAAGAGTGGAGAACCGCGCGCGCGTGTGTGTTGTCCTCTCTCTCTCTCTCTCTCTCTCTCTCTCTCTACCCTTTTTTCTGCCTGAACAAGGGTCTGACATTCACGTAGAATCTTTGTCGTGCGTGTATCTTTTATTCGATGCCTTTTTTCAACTCGTTATCCCGTGGATATTCTGTAATATACAGTCTTAAATATGTAAAAATCAAATTTAGAATATTTACCTCGTCATTGTTAAGTTGTTTAATGTAGCCAGGGGGAGGAGTAGCAGTTGTCGATAGCGCCAAAATGGTTACAACCACCTGTAAAACAGTAACAAAAAAAAAAAATAAAGAGATTTTTGCATGATCTTAGCGTGAGAGAAAAATTGATGTTGACATGATAAAACTGACATGAAACAAATTCTAAAAGTTAAATCCTGAAAGTCTGGGGAAAACTATTCGTACTATATACTGATAATCCCAAAACCTCGTTTTCCAACTCTCTTCCGAGAAGAGTTTTCGACGTGTATATAGCCAGCATTATGCTAGACAGAGTAAACATTTCTCCCGGTTCAGTTCCCGCTTGCATAAGAGTTTAATTAAGCTTACCGCCTCAAAATTGTGCCTTATCGCAATTTATCAACAAGGCACGAAGCCGGATAACCAACATTCAAGCTGGCATCCTGAGCTTCTAATCAGTACTTCACGGTACCGCCCAACCCAACAAGCTATCCGTACCTGAGTCTGTGCGCATATACATAAACAGCTTATGTCTTAATACCTCCATTATGGCATCTAAGCCTTCGAGTCGTCAATGGGACTCGGCTTTCAGTAAATGCATCATGCACTATTTTTCCTCTTCCTGTTTCCCTCATTCTTAGAGCTTTCTTCGCGCCCGCTAAAAGCTTTCAAGGAAAGGATAAAGGGGAAAGAGAGGCAAATAAAACGATACGAGCAAGATTATTTCTTTATTCTAGTGTCATAGTTTTCGGAAATTAGAAAAGAGCGAAAGGAAAACCGAATTTCAACGAGAACCAAATTTTTACGTGATCCGATTATTATTATTACATGCATCAACAATCATTTTAGATAGACATTTTCGGATTTTTTGTATTGAAAATATTCATTTTTATGCAATGCTTAAACAAGCATCATGCATTTACATGCGCATTCGAGAGATTTATGTTTAATTTTAGTATCATTGAATTCCATGAATAATATTATTACGATATAAACGATATATTAAAGAGCATTTTCAATTTTGCACCATGCCGCAAGCTATTGTCCAACTTTTGCCTCGCATTTACGTTACAAAATAAACAAATGCGCCGCGACATAAAGACAGAATAAATTTTGGAATCATTTGATATTCATTCTTTCATGGCTAAAATGACAATATCGCGAGCGTTGATTCGCCCCCGTATAACCGGGATTCCCATATCCAATATATATTTCCCGCTCTCCTCATCTTCAATGACCCCGTAAAGTTTATTACCCTAACGGACAGCCGTAACTCCTTTCCGGCTGTTCTCGTGGCCATAAGGGGAATTTCATTCGTGCCCTCGGGTGCACGTCCGCTTCTATCTCTCGAAATGCCTCGGAGTAGTGCCTACTAACAAGAATCTGACTCTATATTTTCCTGCTCTCTCGTTCTCTCCCGGACATCAAAAGGTAACCTTCGGGGACCTTCGCGGCAAATATTTCGCAAATATTTTCCGGCGCCTCTTATGCCTTACAAAACGGACAACTTCCGCTAACGCATAACGCAAGTTAATGCTGCAGCTGCAAAGGCACTCGAGCATCGGTGCCGCATCTTTTTCAATTCTTTCGCAGCGAAAGATATTGAAAATGGAAGAGGAGAGATAGGTTGCCTCGCTTCCCGCTCGAAACAGGTAGCCTATAAAACCTTTGCTAACGGTCTTGTAATCGCTGCATCGATAACAGCACTTTACATGCTATAGCGCGCGCCTCTCCTGCTCGAGCACCGAAGAAGCTTTCGATCATATGTAGGTGAAATCCTATACCGCTGCGTCGGCACGATCGTCGCAGATCCCGAACTAAACCTCTGCGCTGCCTCTCTCTATTTCAAAAGGCTGCTCGCGCAAACTTTAGGTAAGTACTTTGTCTTCAACTGTTAAAAATAACTAGAACACACACTCATTCCTGAAAAATCTAATTTCCTTATAATTATCTTGTAGAGTAGTTTCTATATGTATTTAGAGTTCGGGAGTCCTGCTGCGGAACTTCAGTCCCGTTGAACAAAAGTCTCGCCCCATAGTCGCGGTAATCCGTTTGCGCGCAAAACGAACCGAACGAACCCAAGAAAAGCTTTGCCTTACCGAGAAGCCAACGCATCAAAGAAGCACCGGTAGCGGCTGCAGCTATATAACTCGTCGCCTCCGCCGAGTCTGAGCGAGAAATCGAAGACAAAGGAAAGATAAAGAGAGAGGCGTATAAGAAAGATCCAACACCGTCCGGGCCAAAGGAAATTGAGATTCCCTCCGAATTCAGACGAGGAGCCGAGGCGGGTAAGAGAGAAGGCAGGGCACCGCGCGATTTGCATAAAGCTGTGCCACCCTCTCTGTCTCTCTTTCTCGCTCCCTCTGCTCCTCCGTCCCGGAGCCGTAATCCCTTGCCGGTAGCGGCCAGTGGTTTTGCCTTATGGGCACGTACATCGGATATAATATTAGGCTCTCGGCAAAAGAGCACCAGGAACGTAGTCGAGCACTGTTATGGAAATCTCGAAGGTTGTGATATTCTTGCGCTCGGATCGCTCCTCAGAATTCCCGGAGGGAGCAAAAAATGAGAAGAATTCCGTAAGATATTATAAGCGATGCGTGAATGCGCGACCGGATCGGTGAACTTGTTCGCTGTATTTTTTTTTTTTTACAAAAAGCTGAGGAGGACTTGGGTACGCTCTGGTGACTTTTCTCGGTCAGGCTGTTTTCATTGATCCACAGGATATATTGTGATCGAAAAATATTATATATTTGTTAAAAGTTAAAACAAATTTAGCGATTACTATTTTTAACACAAGCTGTAGTGCACGTCGTTCTATTTCAAATTCATTAATTAAAAACATATAGTTTAATCGTAAATTGTAATGTTTGTATACTTATATGATAATAAAAACGCCAAATAATTAAATGATATAGTAATAAGAACATTTTCATTTTAGTTTCATTTTTTATTCGGTGCGAGTAAACTATTCTGTGCTAATCCCATTCGATCAATGAGACCGATAAAATTTTCGCGCTTGTATCCTTTCCAACGACTTCCGATATAACGATTGCTATTTGCACACGCCAGCAATTTTGTGGGCTGAAATTTGAATTTCTTAGTCAGAATTATCGATCATCAAAAAATGATTCATTCGAATAAAAAGAATGTTTTAATTATTTAATATGGATTAAAATTTTTTAGTGGAAAATTTTTTCACCGAGTAATTGCATACACTATAAACAAAAACGTGTAAAATTTCAAGCATGTAATGGAAGCAAAATTTCAAGCAGGTGCATTAATATTATTCAATGGATTAAAATAGAAAATTTAGGCAATTTTGTATTAAATTCAATGCAAATTGCAGAAAAAATATCCTTATTTTTAAATATAAATGCATGAAATTTAATGAATATAATGGAAAAAAATTTCAAGCAATATAAGTGCATTAAATTTCATGTCTCATTTAACAGTGTACATTTGTTCAAAAAAACAATTCTTATTTTGAAGCAAAAGAGTGAGCTAAATCCGTTGATCAGCGCACAAGAGAATGAGAAAGCACTAAAAAATAAAGCGATCAGTTGGAAAGCAAAAAAGAACAGGTCAAGAGGTCGAGTGGAAGGAAGAAGCAATAAGAGCGAAGGTGGAACACTCACTGATAAGTACATGAACTAAGTAGATTGAAGGCTGAATAATAGAGAAAGGCACAGGTTGGAGGGACGGCCTCTATAAGACGTGGATGGCCATAGCGTAGGAGGCTTTATTCTTTGCTTGTGGATTGGGCGATAGAAATGCCTTCGTAAAATATCCAAGCAAAAGCGAAATCTTTCCGTCACTCCTGCCATGTGGGTCAATCGATGAGTAGATTTATTTAACGGAATTTTCAATCTCTATTCCAGAAAACATACTATCTATTTCGGGGTGACATTAGATAGTAATAACAAAACTGCAACTGACACAACGTTAGTCAGTATAAATATGTGGGATGTAGTATTGAGTTCCTCTGTTTTATCTGTACACAATTCGTTTTGCTTCGCAATTTCTGAAGCCGAAAATATATAAAAAAAGACAATGAACGGCATCTGTTAAACATGTAAAAATTAAAATTTTAAAATTTATCAATCTTACAGAAACATATTATTAGAAGTATTCAGAATTTTTTCTCTACATTTTTAATAGCTTCACTTTTTCATTGTTACATAAAATGTTTTAAAAGATTATATATAAATATATATTAATAAAAGATATATTCCGCCCTATCAGGATCGAGAGGCAGTTTAAAATATATATAAAACCTTCCATTATGTTTTGGACTTTCAAACCTCGTCTTTATTTATTCTTAAAATTTCAAATAAACGTGACTAAGAGTTTAAAGTTTAAAGCAGAGAATTAAGTGCAAAAACGTGACTTTATTTAAAGTCCATTTTTATTGTTAGAGAAAAAGTTTGTTTTTGCGGTACTGAGCAATTTTCTATTTTTTACGATGAAACTTACTTTGTAGATTTTGTAGAACTTTCACGCAGCCTGTTTCTTTTTATTGGAATTTCTGGAATGCCCAAAGATTCTTTGCAAGAGCCCCAGTTATACTAATGTAAATTTAAAGCGTAATATATTTCAAAGCTTCTACGGGTTAAATAAAGTAATAATTTTTTTAAGTAAGTGTGCGATTATCTTGTTGTCTTATAAAAGTTTTATGCAAATAATAACGTCTATGAGAGAATAACTTGAATACGGCAGGAAAAATATTTTAGTAGCGCAAAGAAAGTGCGAAGTTTCTTGGGAAATAAAACGAGCGTCATAAATAGCAAATTATAATTGAAGAAACTGCGAGTCGTTAATTCCGTCGATGAATGGGTCGGGTGCAGCTTATAGTTCACGGTCACGTAGTCTCGAGACATTCGCCTTCGCGAATCGTCTGCGGACTCTGCGTATCCTACCATACATGTATACCGTAGCGCTCGGACGAGTTGCGCATAACTGTTTTACCTCTCTCGGACCGCTGCAGCATGCTGTACAGCTTTGATCAACTTATCATCTCCACCGCGCGTTGCTTATAGATGTGCAGTTTAATCGATCGTTATCTCACCGGAGGAAGCTGATGAGATTTGAAGTTTTGATGCCGGAAACCTAAAGCGTGTAATTTTGCGGATCGATCTATTTTCAAACTATTGTATTAAATCAAACTACTTGGTCAATGTTAAAGGGCTTGCTTAGATGGACCACAATGAATATCCTCAAATTAATAATGGTTTTTTATTTATTTATAAAAAACATCAATGTATGCATTACTCAAACGACGAAGCATCATTGTTCATCCGTTGTATTAATTATTATAGTATGATTTTGTATACAGACTATAATATTTACAAAATCTGATTTCAATTAAAACTTGCCTAAATATTGTTAGTTCATGAAATTATATCAAAAAAAATATCCAAACAAACACGTTGGAACATATGTAATGTCGGCCACTGTGTCAGTGAAAATGCTATTGGCCTCAATAATATCGGCTTTGCTGGAGGCGGTGGTGGCGGCACTACCAATGAAAGTACGCGAGCACGATTTCTAGCGCTTACTTGTCTCCAGGAAAATTGCGCAATCGAAGCCGCACAGGCGATTACTTTGCAGGATAAAAAGTCTTTTCCTTCATAATGCTTACGGGCGCGTTATGCGACTGACGCGAGGAGGCCTTTTGCCTCAAACGAATTTAGCCGTTTCGTTTCTCTGTAATTATGTGCGACTAATTCGTTTGTGAATTTTCCAGGCCAAGAAAAAACAAACTTCTTAGTCGCTAATGCGCTGTTTGAACTTGTTCAGGCAGATTTCGCTTTGCAACAGTTTGTAATTTCTGAGTAATTAAAACAATTTTCGTTTCCAACGAAAGTTTTTTTTTTATTTTAAGTATATGCATTCCGCAGAGTTTTAAAAAGAGTATACAAAGTTATAAACGCTTTTCAAACGTATAGTCGTGCAATGCATCTTACTTTGATTATTCAAGCACGAGTATGTTTCTTTAATTTTGAAAGAATAATTAAAATAAAATGTCTAACAAGGAGAAAATACAACATTTGGGTAACGAATTTTTAACGGATGCTTTCTAATGTTAAGATATGAAGCAAGACGCGTACGCTCGGCCTAACGCTTGATTTTTCAAAAGTTATGTACTCTTTTAGCGAAAATTAAATAAAAATCGATTTTTGATAGATTTTCGCTAAAAGAGCACATAACTTTTGAAAAATCGAGCGTTAGGCCGAACGGATGTGGCTACCTTCATATGTTAACATTAGAAAACATATCTCAAAGTTACAGGAAAACTCATTACTCAAATGTCGTACACTCTACTAAAAATGAATTTCATTCTTTTGCTTGTAAAATATAATAGCAGTCAATAAATAACCTTGAATTTTTTACCCTAGTTGTACAGCACATGATAAGTAAACTTTCTCCGAAGAAATGTTTTAGCACTCCATTTAATACAGTATCAAAAGTTGGCTAAAACAATAATTATCATTAAATTATGACTCAAGAAGTTTTATATTACAAGATTTTGCTTATTTTCTATTTAAACATATACTTTTGAGAAACTAAAGTCATAAATTTCGCAACTGCAAATAAATATAAATGAATTCATAAGCTAGAATAATTAGCAAGAGAACTATAAACAGTGGCGTATAAACTTTTTATGCCGCCAGTGAAAACAACATTGCGTCGGTACGGACGAAAACAATCCCACATGAATATTGACCACGAAAAGAATCTTAGCTAAAAAACGCCTCCCAAAACTATCCTTTATCAGCATTTGCCATGAAAAGAATCCCATCTACAAAAGTGCTACGAAAATCTCACCTACAAAAACGCTACGAAAACTATATTAAAAAGGTGTCAGCGAAAAGTATCCCGCATCGATATTCGCCACGAAAAGAATCTCGTCTAAAAAAACGCCACGAAAAGAATCTCAGCTACAAAAACGGAAACTATCTCTCTTAAAAAGGTGTCCGCGAAAACTATCTCCGCCCCTATATTTTTAAGACGGATAGTTTTCGTGGCGTTTTTGTAGCTGAGATTTTTTTCGTGGTGAATGCTGATGAGGGATAGTTTTTGTGGCATTTTTGAGCGGGATAGTTTTCGTCGGCACCGGCGATTGGAAAAAGATATTCAAAAGCAAGATGTTCTGTTTACTTATGTCTCTTCGACTCTATTTTCTGGAAGAACGAGTAAAGCTCTATCAAGTTATTCCCGTCCATTGCCTCTGTCTTTATTTCATTCTCTCTTTTCATTCTGTATCGTCTTTTTCTTTGCGTAAATTTAATTCACCGATAGAACCAAGCGAACTTGTGGTAGAAAAGAGATCAGAGCCGATTGAAACTATGTTTGACGAAAAAAAAGCGAAAAACTTGAATGTTGATAAAAAAAACTCGACGACTAGTGTCTGAACAACTTTTCTCTATCTGTCGCTTACTCCTTTTAGGAAAGCCAGAATAGTTCTCATTTCTGACATACTTTCTTGAACCATTTAAATCGTTTGGAATACCACTTCGTTCAAATCGATAATCTGATCTTTATTGTGGTGACGAAAACCATTTTGAATAACTTAAAAAATCTTTTACTTAATTATACAAAACTGATTACGGTATTCATTGTAAGACTTATCTAATCTAATATTGGTAGATATTATTTTTTTAAACTATAAAGTGCGAAATAATTACATTTTGAGTTTCTGTGTACCATTAAAGACGTTGATTTCAATAGAAGTATAATAAATTTTGACTAATTTCATTAACCTTCATAATTTTATATTTTTCAGGTACCTAGGTGAGGTATTTTTTATACAATTAATAAATTTTTCGTGAACCTTCATGTATAATAAAGTTTCAGCAAAATTAGCTTTAATATTTTACCACTCGGCAATTTTGTCCAGTCTTATTAATTGAGGATTCCGGTAGTATACCATTGATCAGAAACTAAAGATGAATTCGTATAGAAATAGAGATACGGAGATAAATCGTTATATCATATTGGTAGCTGCACGAATGCAGTAAAGAAGCCAATAAGAGAAGAGAAACGAGCGCCTACAGAATGAAAAAGAGAGATGCAAAAACGGGTGGATTGCTCCGAATCGGGTTGACCGAATGAAACGGGGATGACTTTCTCCTGCACAAGATGCACTCCTACAGACGGCGGGAAGGTAAACAAGGCCTCCCGAAGAAAGTATCGCGAGAGCCAGCGACCGGTTTGATCCGAGAGTTTCAAGGTTGAGGCAGCGGCGGCGGCGGTCAGGAAAGAGAGAGAGAGAGAGAGAGAGAGAGAGAGAGAGAGAGAGAGAGAGAGAGGG
>UCOL01005964.1:0-10406 GCA_900474335.1 Ormyrus nitidulus | reverse complement strand
CTAATATATCTATATATAAATTTCACCAATGTTAAATTGTGTACAATGTTTACGTGTACGATTCTTATGTGCATAAAACGCACCTTACCTATGTGTAATATAAAAAGCTTTTCAATTAACAAACACCTGTGAATTGTAAATATGTTTAGATTATTCTTGACGTTTAATATAGTATAACATAGATGAGTTCTATATCGTTTCATTTCATTAGTGTGTATTTTATTTATAAATGTCATTTTTCGTTTAATTCCACGAGTGCTTAGTCTGACTAATATGTCAATGTTTATAAAAGTAGACACCAGACTAATTATTTATAAGTTTTTGTATTTTCTCAAATAGCGCATGTATACAGTTTGTCAATAACACAGAAATTATTTAATAAACAAAGTGAACTGTCAGTAAGAATCACTTGATAATTTAAAACATTATTCGAAATCAAATATTTTATTCTATTTTCAACATCTGCCACTTACTCATTCAACTTAATACATAAGTTTTATTATACGAAATAAAAAATAAAATTTATAAATAATTTTTAGTGTTACTTAATTTTATAAAAATGTTCTGATAGTCTGACAAAATATTTAAATGTACTGTGTACGAAACAAAATTAATCATGCTTTGATTGTTACGTTTATTCATGGACTATAATAAAGTTTTTATGTTCTTTTGTATTAAGAGTTATTTTATTTCATCCTAATCATTTAAAATAATAGGCGAATTGATATCAAGATTACAACTAATTCTATATTTAATAATTAAAAAATGTTTTCTAATAAATATTTTCAAATTAGCCATGATTAACATTATAGTAATTGTAATAAGAATAAGATACAATTGGAATAAAAACTCTTTTGTTTTTAATAAAGAATTTTTTATTAAATCAATTTATACACGTTCACTTTTCTTAACTTCTTTAACTTGAAGACCTAAAAAAATTGAATTGTTATTAGTGCATAGTTTATTTTTATACCCAAACATAATAATCTTAGTTTATGATTAATTTAATTTACCTGGAGGAAGGGACTGCTTTAATTTTTCTGCCTTCTCTTTGTCAGTGATTACAAGAGTGTACAAAAACCTGGAGCATCGCACCTTGAATTTGACATTCTCAGCATTTTTCTTTATTTTGACGGCTGGAAAATGAAAAAAGATTATTACAATTATTGTAAATGTAATTAAATCAATAATATTCTTAAGAAAACATGAGATATTCGTTTCTGGTCTTTCAATTGTTTAAAAATTTTACCTAAATTTTCATTTAAAATTCAAAATACTCTATTTAATGTTACTTCAAAATATAAAAAATGAATGTTCGTTAATATATACAGATCCTGTCACAACCCTTTAAAATGTGACGTATAGATATTCATAAATAATTTTAAAATAAATTCTAATAAATTTAGTTTAAAATTTATCTTACAAGAAATAAGAAAGAAGATTTGAATGCAATAATGCATTTGAAATCTAGGTACATTTTATATACCATTGCTACTTATTTTAAAAAACAATTAGTCTCACTGAATATTATAGCGCTTGTATAACCTGTACAATAACTATTAATCAAATAGCTGTTTGATTTTAATCATTGAAAGTTATTTTTTAAAATCAAGAATTTATTAACGGTATTTGAGTTAATTATTTTTGCAAAAGCATCAATAATTTTTTATTATTTTTTATTATCTTGTAAATAATATTTGGATTATAAGCATTAAAAAATTATAAGTAATTTAATTTAAAAAAACATTCCTGTTACAAATATAACTGAGAAATGATTAATTTTTTTCTAAAAATAAATTTATCAAAATGTACACAACCGATATTAATTAATATATAAAATGTAAACCACTTATTTTTCTACATATTTTGGCTTTGTACTAAAAAGAAATATATAGAGCAAATACATTTTTTATTTTAAAAATAAAAATAACTTACACTTAGCATCCTTCCTGCGGGCTTTCAGGAGGAAGTCCTTGATTTCTTTGATTTCCCTCGGCTGTAAATATTAAAAAAAGAACTTAAGAATTTATTTTACTGAAATATTAAATACTAAATTTTTTCATAAATATTTGATAGTTATTAAGCTACTTTTTCAAATTTACTTATTTAATTCTTTGAGGTTAGGTTATTTTATTTTACTTTTCATACATGATTTAAAAAATAAAAAAATTAATAATCAATATTTTTTGGTATTATTTTCATATAATTGATTACTAAAAAGATATAGAAGCAAATAATGCAAGAAAATATAATTATAACTTACCATCTTTTAGATGAAATGTAGTACGTTGAGTCGATTCTGAAACACAACAAAATACTTTTATTGTAGCAACGACATCAAAAAATGTTAATCACAGTAATGTTGACAGATAACTACAGAAACTTATTGTGAAATTGAATTTACCACAAATTAAACGATTTCTCGGATAAAAACAGAATTGATAATTAATTTTGCGAAAAACCTACCTCACGTCTCCACGTACACTTGTAAAGAAAGAAAGAACGCCATCTGTATCTGGTGATAATATAAAGTACGTTTCAATTGAGAAAATTAAACTAGCTTAGTGACTATATATAGTTATAGTTTACATTCAAATTTGAATAATTGTAACATACATTTTAAAACAATATTAGTTTCAAATAATGAGTACGACGATGGTAGCTTTTGAATTTGTTATAAAATTATGCTTTTTAAATTATTGATCAAGTTTAAAGCGTCACATGCCTTTTCGAGCTGTTCGGGTGGGGTACTCTTTATATATATATATATATATATATATATGTATGGTTTAAACAGATTAGGTGTATTCCTTTTGCACACTAGTCTCTTTAATTCAAGATGGATAAGTATTATACCCGGAGATGCGGGCGTGGATATCAAGACTATGCTTTATATACTAACCTGTAAGAGCAACAAAGATAGTTAGATAAAGGTGCAATGTTTTAGACAAGGATAGGTGCTTGCAGCCATCCTGAACTGTCCGAACCGACACTAGTGAATCATTTGCACGATAACATGTATTTGTACGATATCTGAGAACTTTATAACCTCACGTCATCGTGCAATGTCGCAAAGTGTCTTTAGTTTAAGCAATATTCGTTCAAAAGTACGGTCTTAATCGAATTTTAAATCTTATCAAATAAATTTTTATCAAACGGCGTGCCATTGTAATAGTCACTTCATCAAGAAAAGATGACTGAAATATATAATTTAGGACTTGATGCAGTTACTTGTCATGTTTGGAATGAAGGACATACAGGAATTGCATTGTGCCCCAACAATAATGAAGTGCATGTTTATAAACAAGATGGATCGAGTTGGAAACTCTCAGAAATCCTTCAGGAACATGATCAGAGAATTATGGGTATTGATTGGGCACCAAAAACTAATCGCATTGTGACTTGTGCTGCTGATAAAAATGCCTATGTATGGACTTTGAATGAAGATGGAAAATGGACACCATCTTGGGTATTACTAAGGACAAATCGAGCTGCTACTTGCGTTAAGTGGTCTCCAAAAGAAGATAAACTTGCTGTGGGATCTGGAGATCGAATAATTTCTGTATGTTATTTTGCATCAGATCATAACTGGTGGGTGTCGAAACATATTAAGAAGCCTTTGCGCTCTACTGTAACATCAATTGATTGGCATCCTGATAATCAAATATTGACTGCTGGATCTTCAGATTATAAAGTTAGAGTTTTTAGTGCATATATACGAGACGTTGATCGTACTGTTAGTGAAAGTTCCTGGGGTAATAGTTCAACTCTGGGATCATTGTTTCTTGAAATATCTAATTCGCAAAATGGAGGTGGATGGGTACATGATGTGGCTTTTAGTCCTTGTGGAACTAAAATTTGCTGGGTTGGCCATAACTCATCAATAAACATTGTAGATTCTTTGAAAGGAAATGCTATTACAAGAGTTTTTACAGAATATTTACCATTTCTAAGATGTGTTTGGCTTGATACCAATTTCATTATTGCTGCAGGACATGATTGTATGCCAATGGTATATAAATTGGATAAAACTGGTAAATTAAGCTTTGGAACTAAACTCGATAACACTCAAAAGAAAGAAGCAGCTGGTCTTACTGCAATGAGAAAATTCCAGTCACTTGATAGGCAAGCAAGAACAGAAATAAATGATAGTGCTCTTGACAGTATACATCAAAACACTATCACTTCTATTAGAAAATTGTCTAAGACAAAGTTCAGTACAAGTAGTCTTGATGGACTATTAGTTGTTTGGGACATAATGACTCCTGAATTAATGATGAATTTAATGAAAATTAATTAATTGTTTCATTTCATGGTAGAATGATTTGTTTTTAATATTAATAAAATGCATTTACATAATTTAATAATCAAATGATATTGTTTCAGGACTTAATATTTGTACAATTCATTATTTAGAAGTCTTTGCAAAAACAAGCAATTATGTTAACAGTATTTAAATATATTATATTATTTTGTAATTGTTACTAAGCATTGTTTCTTATACTTTATATTAATCTTTTGTATAAAGGGCTGTATTGCCACTAATAAAAATAAAATAAAATATATTAAAAATTTTAAAATATTGTATTTTATTTAATTACATTTACACCCATTTACATCGCGACGGAAAAATTTTACATGATTTCATTTTTTTTTTTCGATGACCTGATTAGATCGTGCTCCTTTTTTGAATTAATAAATAAATATTTGCATTTTTCGATGTCTAGATGTAAATTCTTCTAGAGAAAGATAATGGTTCAATCTTGAAATGTGCAGAATCTGTTAAGAGTATATTTCCGTCAGCTGTACATCGGTATTAATAAAATATGTTCTGGCTAACATGCATCTAAAAATTTATTTTTAAAATTGACCGTGACTAAACACTGGAGATGGACGATAAATTTCGACTTTTTTAAATCATTGTCCTTGAGCCAAGCAGAAACAACGCTAAAACGCTGATGCTTACTGCTAAGTTGCGAATGGACCTTCAGAACTAGTCCGTAAATTTAGAGCAGATATTAAAATGTGGGATTTAATACCTTCTTGTTTATTAACAAAAATTTGTCACAAGTTTAAAATACGAACCAATCATTTGGATTTTAATGGAATTACTTGAGAAATGTTCTTCAAATTTGTCAGTTTGTTAATTTTGGATTATTTCATCTATAACCTCAAACAAACCGATTGTCGGTTCGTTTAATAAAATATAATAAATTTAGTAATTCGTATTTTAATTAATTTATTTAAAAATATAAAATTTTTTTTTAATGATAAACTTTTATATCTCGTTTCATTGACCCTAATCATAGTATCATGAATTATCTTTACTACAAATATGTTAGTGAAAATTCGTCCTCATTCATTACAGATACGTGAATGCATATCAAAAGCCACATTCGATATCTACTGTCGGCAGATATACAAGTAAAAGCCCCCTGTTCTTGAAGTGAATTATCATAGTTCCGCTGGCAGCTATCAACGTTTCCGGATATGCATTGACCAACTATTGGCCTTGCTGCAATAGAAGCGGAAAACCATTGTATGCATCTAGTATTTAGGAACTAGGATATGCAAGCATTACAGTCAGATGAAATCGGAAGCTATGGAAGTTAGTGAGCGAGTAGTTAAACCTTTCAAAAGTTTGGAGGAACTTCATAGCAGGATAGATTCTCTTGAATTTTGGCCAGCAATATTAGATTTACGACAATCTACTGACTATGTTTATAAAGGAACTGATCTTGATGTACAAATAGATAAGCCAACAAGATTACAAAGGGATGATGTACCTAAAACTATTATATGCCATGATCTGATGGGTGGTTATTTAGAAGATAAGTAAGTTGATATTAAATTAATGTTAAAAAAATTTGTGTTATTAAGAAAATTAAATAATTATATTTATTTATGAAAACTAACTACAATCAACTGTTTGTTTTAGATTTATTGATGGATCAAATGAATATAACTCATATCATTTCTATCATTGGAGTATTGTGGATACTTTTATATATTTTAGTCATTACTTTATAACAATTCCACCATTTGGTTGGATCAATGCAGCTCATAGACATGGTGTTAAAATTTTGGGAACAGTAATTACTGAAGGTGCAGCAGGAAAAGAAATTTGGAATGAAATTCTAAAGAGCAGAGAAAGTGTAATTAAATTTGCAGATACTTTAGTACTAATTGCTCAATTTTACAAATTTGAAGGCTGGCTTTTAAATGTAGAAAATGAAATCAATGAAAGTGACATTAATAACTTAACATATTTTGTTGAGCATTTAACTATTACTATTCATAAGAAAATACAGAATTCTGAAATCATTTGGTATGATAGTATAACAAATGAAGGAAAATTAAATTGGCAAAATGAACTTAATGAAAAAAATGAGTAAGAATAACAATAATATTTTTTATTTGCTTTAATAATCTAATTTCAACAACATTTATTTTCTTTTAAATTTTCTTCTTTATAGACGTTTTTTTCATGGTTGTGATGGAATATTTTTAAATTATAATTGGAGTGATTCAGGTTTAATAAAAAGTGCTATTCTTGCTGAAAAAACGAAGAGAATAAAAGATATTTATGTTGGTTTAGATGTTTGGGGAAGAGGATGTCCAGGTGGAGGGGGTTTTAATTCTGCTCACGTATGACTTTTATTTTATTGTTTTATTTTAGACATCTTTAATTTACTTTTTTAAATTATTTACTAATTTTTACAGGCTTTGAAAAGAATACGAGAACAAGGGCTTTCTGCAGCTATTTTTGCTCCAGCATGGACTTTTGAATTTTTTGGACCAGAAACATTTCCAAGAGTCGAAAAAATATTTTGGGCTCAACTAATGGAGTTCCTTTATATACATGTTCCTATTTACGAAAATGAACGTTTTCTAACTACTTTTTGTAGAGGAGCTGGCATTAGATACTATGAATATGGAACAGTAAAAAAATTCATTAAATATTTAATTTCATTTGTAATTTTTAACACAATATTAATAATATTATTTTTTTACTCTTAGCAAATTATGTATCAAGATCCGGACACACATACGGTAATATCAAGAAACAGCTCATTTTATAATATGGCAATGCAAAAGCATCAAGTTATTGCAGCTTGTCCACATTTAAAATTTACTACAATGAAAATATTACCGCCTATAGCAAAAGATGATAAGTCAAAACCAGAACCCCAAGAATGCACTTTTGAGACTTCTCATGAAGTAATTAAAGTTTTAGGTAATCAGATTAAATTTGAAGATAAACCTAATTCGTATTTAGGAATAAATTGCTTTCAATTCTCTTATGATACATCTTATGAAGGTGGTGGATGTTTAAAATTATTAAATAAGAATATTTCAGCTTATCATAGGCAAGTAGCAATTAAAGTTATATTTTTAACTTATAAAATTTGACATAAAATACTTTATCATTAACATTCTTGTATTGATTTAATAGATTATTTTTTGTGTATGTGGGATTCTCAAGAGAGATACAAGTTCGTATCATTTATCGTTGTAATAAAACTGAACCAAATAGTCCAGTACTGATTCTTGGAAACAATTTTGGAGTAACATCTTACTTACCTAGAGAAACATTACAATATGGCCTGGGATGGAAAATGAGGTGAGAACATCTTACTTAAAATTTTAGAATTAAAGAATGTCTTTTAATATCAAAATAATTGCTTGTAGTATTTTTCAAACCAATAGAAGAACAACCCATGAGATTGGACTGGCTTTTACGCAAGTGGGGACCTGTTATATAGGAAAGATAGTTCTAGAAGAAGTGCGCCATCCAATAAGAAATCGCAATTAATATTTTTTGATTAATTCATTATTTTGAGCTTGAAGCTTGTCATTTTACAAAATGTATAGTTAATAGAGATATAAAAAGATTACTTTAGTTTTCGATGCACGAAAACAGCATGTAATGTAACAAATTTTTTATTTAAATGTATTTATTAATAAGTTAAGAATACATAATATACCGACAATTGCAGATTTTCAATTAATTTAAGTAATTTTTATAATTTTTTAATATTTCCCTTTGAACTCTTGATCTACAGAAAAACATTCCAAAGAAAAAATTTCGAAAATTCTAAAATGAAAGTGAAAAACTTTGGCAACTGCAATGTCGGTAATTTGTAAAAGTCATTATGGCACACAATTTTCTTAAAATGTTAGCAAAAAACCATTGAAATAAAATTTAATATAACGTTTCAGAGTAAAGTATGATTTTTTAACCCTGTGAAATTCTCTGAAAGATCAAAGTGATTAACATTTGATTATATCCAATTCCCCAAACAATTTAATAAACATTAAATATGTGTAACCGAGTTTGAATCGATAAGACTGGCACGATTTCTTTCGAATGTCATGGTTTTTCAACCCATTATATATATTACTGCATTATGTGTGTAAGTCGAAAAAAAAAAAAAAAAAAACAATACCGCCTCGGTATCATACGGCACTCGGTATTATCGTGTGTGTATAATGCGCCTGAGAGTCGCTGCATGCAGTCGAGCGCGCGGTGAAAGGAAGACCGACCCGACGCACTCGCGGTGCACCGCGATAAATCGGTCCGGCCACCATACGTATATAGCTATAGATATGCATTGAGATACAGATAGGTTCGCGAAACGTCGATGGAGCCTGCGGGCCGCTCGTTTAGAAGGCGGGATTTCGTTTTTGATGAAAAAGCTTCGGAGTATAAACATTCATAAGGTACAGGAAGACTGATCGAAATTCTGAGATAAAGTCGAAGAGTTTTCTGTTTAGAGTATGAATTTCTGACAGTACTTAAAATTCTTTTGCAGTTCAAGCAAACTATAAATTGTGTAGAAAAAAATGTCAATGTCAAATGTACACATAATTTCACGCATTAAACCATAAATATATATTGTTATTTACTAATATAAAAAGTGAAATTTTACTTAATAAATGATTAATGTCAAAAATAAATAAATTATTTAGAAAATAATTAAAATAAAGTATGATTAATAATCTATAATTTTAAGCCCTTTGAAAAATAATAAAAATGTATTACTTTTTAGTGAATCAATCCTCCTGTGCACTTGTGCATAGAGCACCGGGTTTATATCAGTTGCAACAACTTATTTTTCCATATTATATTTTCAATTATATTTTAAGACGAAACATTGTAGATATATTACGTATACGTTATTGTACAAAAGCAATATCTCAAATTAATCCCTTACTAATTAACAACCATAAGTATAATATTCTTCGGATTTCCAAAGCAGTTATTTAAATACATAACTTCAATTGTTACATTCACAATTCAATATTCACAAAAAGAATACATCGTGTTCTAAATCACTAAACATTATGCAATTTATCAATTTAAAAAATTAGTTCCCCAAAGTCAATAAAAGCTAATTCAATGAAACAGTCAAAAGCGTGAAATCCTTCCTCGGCATTCAAAAGATTAAATAACAAAAGCGCTGACCGCTTCCTCGTAGATGCAGTTAAAGCGTCGTGAAAACGGCGACACGCCCGCTCGAGCGGGCACGAGGAAAAAGGCACTGCGGGAAGATGGACTTTCCTCGAGTCGCAAATAGCGCGTCGCTTATGCACAGCTAGGAAAAGGAACTCGAGCGCGTCAAGGGTAGCCGCATTCCTCTCGAGCGCGTAATTCGACCTCTTGCATTGAAAGTGCACGCCGTAATAATGATAGTCGAAAGGACGAGGCCCGCGAGAATCGAACGGTATCGCGAGTGCTCTAAGGAGGTCGTGCCACCATAACTCGCCTCCTATAAGAGATATTGTGCAAGGCAGCCGCACCAGCCGACGTCCATTCATTGCGGATCCGCAGCGCGTCTTGATCGCCGGGGAAACTTCTGTCATAACTTGTTGATAAACTACTGCTTTTATTGAAATGATTTTTTCTGTCGAAAGTAATTTACGTTATTTTGTACTATGGATAATATGGGGATATTTTAGAAAAGTTCTTGCTTTTATTTTTTTTTATATTAATGTTAGTTTTAAGTAAAGTTAAAGAAGATTTGTGAAAATGCGAATTGAGCATAATGTGTCTATATTAAAGATAGTCATTTAGCGGGCGAGGGAACTTTTAGATAAAATTATATTGCGATCAGCTAAAATCTGATATGATCAATAACAGTTAGGTATTTATAGTGCAGGAGTACTTAATATACCGGAAAGAAAATTAATAACAAGAATTTTGACATTGCAAACATATTGTTTAATTTTTATAGGACCGGTATTTTTCAGTTGAAAATCGATGACAAATGTGACTAATTCATTTTTAAGGTAGTTGTGAACCAAAATCTAGAACTTTTAAAAAATAATTCCTAACATACTTAACTATCATCTGATTACATACGTGATGATATATGTTATAAAGTTCACTTTTATGAACTGAA
>UCOL01005963.1:0-10403 GCA_900474335.1 Ormyrus nitidulus | reverse complement strand
AGATTACGTCCTCATTTTCAATTCTTTCTTTCTGAAATTTTTTTTAAAATGTACTTGGATATTGCTTACAGTGGGGAAAGCTTTGTAATTAGTTTCTAATTACCGTTTTTTAATATAAATTAGGAAAATACACTTTGAGCGTTTGGTGGCGCGCCAATCGCCTGGCAGAGCACTCTTAAAGGATATTAAGAGTAGACAAAAAACTTACATTAAAATCAAAATAGAATAATTTCTAAACTATTTATAAGAACTATTGTTATACTGTTTTTATAGTTTTAGTAAACTAAAAGAGTAAGAGAAAGCACAAAGATCAAACCATTTTTCAAACTTAATCGATCGATAGTAAAAGGTAGAATTGAAAAAAGCTAGCAAAAAAAAATGAAAGAAGATAATATAATTGTTAAATAATAACCTCTTTTTTCTGTAGATGATAAATGCACAATTGGTAAATTATTATTAAGGTCATTGGCTATTCTCATTAATAGATCCTTATTATCTGAAAAATTAAATTTAAAATAATTTAATTAAAGGGAGTTAAAATAATCATTAAATAAAATCATAATAATCTTAAATACTTACCATTTTGAACTATAATATTGCATTTAGATTTGCACCTTTTGTATGGTGCCCACAATATTCCATTTTTGTTTTTTAATTCGTGAGATCTAATTACATCATATATGTTATCTTCAAATTTGATGAGGAAATATATTTTTAATGTATCAATCCTATTGTAATTCTCTCTAATTTCTTTGTCTATTCAAACACGAGTTTTGTAATTCTCTCTAATTTCTTTGTCTATTCGAATACGAGTTTTGTATAAGGGTCTTTCTCCAAGGTATATCTAATACTAATACTACACCACTTCTGCTGCGATACTACTACAGTTCTCCGGTTCCACTGGCGGTCCTCTCAACTTTTCCAATTTCTTCTAAAATCCTCAAAATTCCTATCGGGTGCAGATATATATTTCGGAAGTTTGAGGAGGATCTCCAGTGACCAAAAAAGCCTCAAACTTCCGTACACGTGCTGAAAAAACTTCTCAAAGTGTTCAAAATCATAAATGTATTAAATTATAATTATAATTTTCTTGCTCTATGGATAAGTCAAAAAGCTAAGAGGAACGCTAGTGGAATCAGAGAACCATAATAAGAATGCGACGTGTTTAGTATTAGGTATATCGTGGAGAAAGACCATAAAAAAAGAACAGAATACAACAGGAACAGAATATAAAAATTGATATTGTCTCTACATCTATATATAAAAGGAACACTAAAAGTTTTCTTATAGTTTGTATCTCTATATGTAGGTACAACAAGGAATACTGCGAGTGTTCCTTTTGTATATAGATATAGAAACAATGTAAATTTTTATATTCCGTGCCTATTTTTGTTCTCTGTTCTCTGTTCCTTTTTGACTACACTCGCAAGAAACCTTAAGGTTGTTGCAATACACTATTTATCACGAATTTATTATTCCTTAGTTTTTTTTAATGCATTGATCACTTTATAATTTTACCTAAGCCCTTAGTCAGTGTTCGGTAAAAAGGATTCTGAGCGAAAATTCAGCTGACGTCCGCAGCTATTTGATACCACCTGAATTGGCTCACAAGTCACACGAGCCATTATCCCCTACTAGCGGATTACTTTTCATCGATTGAAGAGAACAGATTTATATTTCTTCTACGCTTTTAAATTTTAAGGTGAAAAGCGATTGTTCTCAAAATACTTTTGAGTTTCACATTTTCACATTAAAATGAAGTGATCAATAAAATAATTTATAAAATAATTATTCATCAATTGATTAATTATATTAATTAATAATTATCAATTAAATAATTTCTCTTAAGAAAAACAAGAGCATCTTAATGGTCACGTTCGATTATAGCGATCGGTCGGTCGGTCGGTTGAGTTATTCCACTCGGTTCCGTTGTCCATTTTTCGTGTTTTTAAATCTGAAATTCAGGTACTGAATGTAGAAATCATTTTGACTTATAATTCGTGTTACCTAAATGATCACTTTTTTTTATAAAAATTAATCATTTAAACTTAAAAATTGTTTGCTTATAGTACTTTTCGTAACATGGACGTAAAATAGAATTTTACACCTCGAGGGCGCGGCAATCGCACTCGAGGTGTAAAAGTCTTACGCTCGTGTGACGAACGTTATTTTTCATTGCGCGGATGTGTAAGTTCGATTTTATTTCCTGTTTTGTAGTGGCGTAAAATCGCGTATTATGCCCGCACTAGGCGAAACATTCGTCTTTACTTTATATTGCACATGAGCCTAAAATCACATTTTACATACCCGTGTAAGACATAGTACTTTTTAACACAGGGGGGAGAAAAAGTTGATTCTCAGAAGAAGTTGAGTTTAGCACCCGAGGGAAGCGAGGGTTATAATCACCCTCGTTTAAGAATAATTTTTCTCACGTGTATTGAACAATATTTTCTGATGTGACGTGTGCAAGGCTTGATTTAGCGCGTGAGTTTTTATCCAAGCGTGCGCAAAATCGAGTTTTGCGCACGGAGTGTCGAAAAAACAATTTTCGATGCATAGGTGCGTAAAATTCGTTTTTACGCACTGTTTTGGGGGCGTAAAATCGCATTTTACGCCCTTCTACAAAACAACGTAAAATTGAATTTTTTGGCTAGTAAGGGTATACGCGGTATAATACGCGATTTTAACTTTGCTTTCGCAAAAGAGGAAGTAAAAACGAATTTATGCACCCCTGCATCAAAAAATAATCTTCGGCACACGGGCGTAATTAGATGCACGCCGATCGCGCTCGAGGCGTAAAAGTCCATTTTACGCCCTTGTGGCGAAAAGTATTATTTAAACTATTCCATAATGCGTAAAATCGAATTTGACGTACCCATATATCGAAAAGTAAATTAATAAAGAAGAGCGTGGCTCTGCTATCAACTACATAATCTAGAGTTAATTATTATACTCATAACTTAAATTTTCATTACATTTTTTTAAAATAATGTCTATGATATTCCTAAGAAACCCACCTAGTATAGAGCTGAAAATCGTGCTGAAACCACTGACTGTAAACTCGCTGGAAATCAAGCTAGAATCTACCTGGAAATGAGCTTGGTCAAAATGGAATTCACTTGGAATTGAGTGGGTAATCGAACTGGAAAAAATGTAAAATTGAGCTAGAAATCGAGCTGGAATCGAGCTACGTTTTAGCTAACATTACATTGACAACTGATCTTAATTGCACCTAAAGATGAGCCGAAAATTGAGCTTGAATAACCTGGAATCGAGCTAGAATTGAGTATGAAATTGATCTAATAGACCCGGAATTCAGCTGAATCCAAATTAAGCTAGAATCCACCATGAATAGAGCAGAAATTTGCATTGGACACTGAGTTTTACCTATAATCTGGATTCCACCTTAAATTGAGCTGGGATGAAGCTGAACATCTGACATTCCAGCTACAATCTTGCCCTATTTCCAGCTTAATTTCAGATAGTATCAATGAGGATTTCCATCTCGATTTCATTTAAAATCCAGCTCGGATCATGTAATGGATTTCTGCCCGACTTGTAGCACCATTCCACGTTGTTTTCTATTATATTTTCAACTCGATTGCCAGATCAATGTCAGCTAGCGTATAAGTCGATTTTCAGCAAGATTTCAGTCAAAATCGAGTTAGTTCTAGCTTGATTCCAGCTCGATTTTCCATAAAATGCAGCCAGATTTCCAGCCTGATCACAACTCGATTTCCGGAGGAATGCAGGTCGATTATCTGCTTGATTCTACGTAGAACCCAGTGCCCAGTGCGAAGTCCAGCTCTATTCGGTGTGAATTCGAGCTCAACTTTCAACTCGATTCCAGTTGAATTACAGAACAAACATTTCATATTCAATTCTAGCTAGATTCCAGGTCAACTTTGACTCGACTTCCAGCTCAACTTTAAAATAATACTTTCGGCTTAAAATAGCGAAATCTATTTGGATTTTACTGGAGCTGGTGGCAATCTTTATGCATATAACTACCTAATATAAAATGATATATCCTTTAGGATTTATTGTATATACTGCTTCCGTATTTATCATATGTAAACCTGATTACGGCGACGCATGCTAAATCATGAAAAAGTCATGGAAGGCGTGCTGGAATGAATCGCGGTATCATGTCAATATCAACAACTTTAGCAGATTGAGAGTAATTCGTTACGTCCAGATAACTAGTTTACGAGAACTCTTCAAATAATCCTTTAGATTACTTGGTATAACTGCAGAAGAGAGTCTGACATCTGCAACAAATACTTTCAGTGTGTAATTGCAGAATCTATTTGGATCTTATAAGAAATTGTGAGTCTGAGCTGATTTCAGTCTTATCGTACATAAATAGAAAAGCTAGAGGAAGATAAATGAAGATTTCCAAATTAAAGTTTTATGATACTCTCTCGAACGTACCCGATGTTTAGTACGCACAAGTACGTCGATTGATGCAAATTTTCATTATTTATTATTGTTCTCGAGAGCTAAGCAATTCTAAAATGTAATCGGTTGCAATAATTCTTAGAAGGTTTCATATATAAAATACTTAAGTATTTTTCACAATTTAAACAAGATTGCGGCGATGAATGCCAATTAAAATATGTAAAGTCAAGTTTGGGTCATATTTTCTTCATGCTTTTAGCAATTTGAGGATTATTTAGTAAATTTCTCCAGTGAACGGGAGAAACGCTTCTTTGGCACTAAAGGTGCCTATTGGGTATTGGGATCCTTTACTTATGGATTTCCGAAACGTCCCCGAAGCGATTCCCACCGTTTCATCAAGTTTGCTGTGAACAAGGGACGCCTGAATTATACTGCCGGATATTTGTGGAGATCCACAATCATACTTCGGGAATTTTGAGGAGTCAAGTTTAAAAAATCAATTTTTTTTAATTATAAGTACTTAAATTATTGATAGTTTGTCAATAGCCTTGAATTTTTTCATTATAAATTTTGGGAATCAATAGAACCGGGGAAAATAATAAAATAAAGGACGTAAAACATGTAAGTACTGAAAGGTAATTTGAGGAGCCTGTGAAACTGTTTCCTTCAGAAATTTGAGGAGACAAGTTCGGAAAATCAGTTTTTTTTTGTATTTATAAATATTTAAATTATTAATCACTTGTCACTGGTTTAAAATTAATGATCTTGATCCTAAATGTTTTCTCGTTCTAATGCAAAGAGCATGACTCTTGGAGTTGCAAATTACTGTCCTAGTAATTTAAAGTATCAAATTTCCATCTGTGTACTGTAGACACTCAATTTTCTATCATATTACTGTAAAGCTTCAAATTTCTATCGCTTTACTGAATCCCATTAATTTTCCGTCAATTTACTGTAAAGCCTCAAAGTCCTGTTGCATAATTTTTTGTTAATAACAACGCAAATAAAAAATATAAACTTTATATAATGCATAATTTAGATGTACAATATCGAACTATTAACATATATAAGAAAAAAAAGTGATTATAGTATATTAAATTGTAACAGTACAAATTGTACTTGTAACAATTATTAATATTTATTATTATTCGCGTCGTTCAGCTGCCCGGAACAGCCGATGCTCGACGCGTTATTTTAGTTATCTCTAGCCAAGCGAATGGCAAGAGAGAAAAGCAGGCTGTCGTAGCAGCCTTTAGAGTCACTTAGCTAGGGTTTCAAGAAAAGAAGAAATCAAGAAAGCCTAACAACCAACCCCATCAAGCTACAAGGAAGCCTAAGATAATAAAAGGAATACAAGTCTTGCCTTCTCTGACTCAAAGGCTTAGTCGACTCTCGCAAGCCAAGCCTTGCTGTACAAGCTGCTCTCCATCTCTTAGAAATAGACGTCCAACCTGCAAGTAATATGAAGTCAGGAGACTCTCCTTTGAAGACTATACTCTGCTAATAAAAAGCAGACATCAAGATTTAGGACATCGCTATGAGTGAGAGTAGTGAGGCGTTGCCTTATTCTCACGAACAGCAATCTCATCGAGAGCAGCCACCACATCAAGATATTTTGAAAATACGCGGACATGCACAAGCGCCCGCGACTTCACGACTCGGCAACGTTCAAAACGCCGGTCGTACTTTTCGCACACAACGTCGCGCGCGCGAAAAGTTACAGCGCAGGCGCGGCGCACGAGAGATCAGCGACGCCGGCGAGCTCGAGAGGCGAGCGCGACACTTCGTGATAGGACTTCGTTCTGCGCAGCAGCATCTAGCAAGCGCGACCACGGGTTAGTGCCAGGACACCGACGCAGACCAGCTCCAGGAGTGAGGCCAGTACGAGGACTCGTCACCCGTTAACCGTAAGGATTTTCCTTTTAGCGCAGGTACTCTAAAACGAGCATCGGTCGCGTCGCGTCGTCAAGTTGCCTTTCGAAGGAACTTGCACCCTGCTCTCCGCGTAGAGTTTAGCCGCGTGCTTTTAACTTTTAAGTTAATATTTTAGTTTAAATTATCGCTGCCTTAAGCAGCTGGCGCCCTTCTTTATTTAATGAATAAATACTTATTTTATACTTAATATAATTGATATTTAATCATAAACCCTTTCCCTACAAACTTTTCTATTATTAAATTCTCTTTATAGCAAAAACTAAAATAAAAACCAATCGCGTGCACGCTCTCCAGCCAGTGTGTGTGCACGCGTAATAAATTTGTTATAATCAAATTTCATTAATTGTGTCACTTGATAAATGTATAAGCGACTCACTCACTCACTGTATTCAATATTTTTAACCTTCTGACAGCTGGTATGACGCCATATGGTGTGATTCCATGATCGACCCACATATAATATTACTTAAGAAACATTTATAAGGAAAATTTCGATAAAGTTACACTTTTTTAGTAGGAAAAATGCCGGCTGTCAGAAGGTTAAGCAGGTTCTTCCTTGCTGAATAATTAAGTAACAAAATTTAATGCCTATTCTTAGTTGAATCAACAGGTTGTTCCGAATTACTCAAAACATTTTAAAATTTTCTTCTTTAGAGCATAACTTTTAGTTGCAAGTTTCTGTAGATTATTCTATTTTGTTGAATGATGGTTTCTATTTATTGATTTCGTTTTGAACAAATAACATTACTCGAGTAGTTTCAGCATCATTACTAAATGTAAACAGTAGCAGCCGAACGCCTGCAGTGTTACATTGCAGTACATGTGCCATAACATTAGGGGGCATTCTCATTGTCGAATCCTGATTGTTCTAACGCGTCATAGACGTCATATACTATGTATTTCGTAATACATTTCGTATTATGAATCAGAAAATTAAAAAAATAAACCATTATTCTGATGATTTTTGACTGTACTCTACCCATAAATGACATCAAAAACAACGGTTTCTTTTTATCCAACGGTTCAACTTGAAGTTGACGCCACAGCTAAAATTTTGAGATTGCAATATTTCTAGATCAAATGAGCCTACGGACTTCTATTTTGGAATTTCTTAATTAAAAATGAGCTATATTGTTATCATACAATTAGTAAAAACTATTAAAATTAAAATTTAATTTTACAGGTCACTTTTGAGAAGAAAAAAATGAGTATATAATCTCCTTAGCGCTCTAAACAATTGGCATACTTTACACATATTTATTGCTGAAAAGTTATAAGTAATTAAACAAACATCGACTTTTCTTAAATTTCAGCCAAAACAGCATATAATTTTTGAGAAAAAGCTTAACTGAATGGATGATATTTTTATATTTGGAAACATACCCGAAAGTTATCATAAAATCCTTGAGCCTCCTTATTAATTTAATGTACTTTATGTTAAATTTATTAATTTAAATAATAAAAGTTTATGCACTGTGCTATGATGAAAACCTTGTATTTCAGGTATTTTATTAATGCAGAATTAAATAAAATAAAAAAAAATATAGATAAATACAATTCGGACGGTCAACTTCAAATAACAATAAACAATTTTAATGAGTACAAAAATTCTGTAATAAAGAACATAGACAAATTATCTAATACCGATGGATATGCAAAATGGCGAGAAAAGGAAACACAAGAATTATCTAGTTTAGTGCAACAGCGTTTCAGGTTTGTAAATTATAAATTAAACTTACATATGCCTTTTTTAAAATAAAATTAAAATAACGCTAAATATGTTCACTGATGGACAAAATAAAAATGGTAAATTTGACCTAGTCTTGCCTTCGACTTCGGCGATCGCCTCCGTCTCTTGTTGCAAACTTAACACTAGTGAAAGCCCTGTATGGTCTTGTTATGTTCCACTGGAGGTGGAACTAACAATTTATTTTTATTTTTATTCATCTAAATTAATAACTGATCGGGCAGGGCCGATTATGTCGCCATACGGCCTACGTCGCGTGCAAGCGAAATTGTTAGGGAATAAGGGAACGGGCGCCGTGAAATAAAATACTAATAGCACGAATTCCAATTACCAAAGTACGTTCTATTTCAATGACACTTCTCGTGATTACAAGCAAATACGCAAAACTCCCTTGAGATGGCAGTCTGCTTTTGGGTGCTAGAATTCTCACTATCGCACGGGCGAGAATTATCCTTATTTCGACGACGTGGGCACTTAACACAATTTTTTCCTTCAAACGATAATACGCAGAAACGCGAACAATAATCTACACTTAACTAATAGCGAGAGTGAACCACACTTCGAATCGAACACGAAAATATAATAACTAAGATTTCTAAGTCCATGCAGGACTGCAAAAACTAGACGTGGTTTTCGACGTGTCGGCTACAACTGATGAGAGAGAAGTTTTCACTTCATGCAGCACCATTCCCCCTCCATTAGGCAAGGGAGAGGGAGGTCCTCTCCTGACCGGGCGCTATGGTTTTTCGATGACACAGCCTCCTCGTGCGCGCAAGGTCAAGCGTCAACCGCATTCCGTTGCCATCCGGACTACAATCGCACTTTGTGCACTTTTAGTTACGAAGTCCAGGCACTTCGCTTGGGTGAAAAGGTAACACGGGGTTAAAATCACCTTATCGCTCGTGTCTCGAACAATATTTTTTGATACGTGTGTAAAGCTTGATTTAGCGTATGCGTTTTTATCGCGCTTGATTTCGCGCTCGCGCCAAATCAAGCCTTGTACACGTATCAAAAAATATTGTTCGATACGCGAGCGAGAAGATGATTTTAACCTCGTGTTACCATTTCACACTTGATACAATCAACAAACGTTTTTTTAAATTAAAGCAATCGAAATTATATTTGAAATGGTAATCATACCTAATGTGTTGAGAAACATTGTTTTGCACACTGGTATTAATTTATCTGATGATGACAATCTGAACGCATAATAAACAATATCAGATATTCTTTTTAACATGCCAGCTTCATCTTCACTTGAATTTGATGATCCTTTAGCGTCTACCCAATTATTTAAACATTTGCATTGTTTTTCTTTATTGGCCAACTTCCAGAAACTATCAAATGCTGTTTGTCAATCTGATTCACTAATCTTTTTTGTACAATTCTTCCGACAGGTTTCCAAACACGCATTCTTCATTGATCGAGCATTTATTGGAATTGACTTTCACCCTATACCTTGATTCCCTGTTGTCGTAGCCTTTTTTGCTTGCCGATCAATAGTGTCATTGTCGTGTCTCACTCTTTTTCGAGTAAAAGTATTTGCGTCTGATGGTTTTCTTTTGGTTACCCTTTTTGCTTCCTACGTTTATTACCATCAAGCTCATGAGTTTGAGGATCATCGATCACAGTTTCGCTATGCTCAGTTTAAAAAAATAAATAAAATATACAGTAATGCAATTTGCTAACAATTTGTCGCAATTTAATGGTGCAGAAAGCGGGTTCTCTCCACTATAGAGACGGGTAGTAGTGTTAATCAATTCGGGTAGGGGGGGGGGGGGGGTGGTTCGGTTGGAGTGCCGTTAACACGCCGGAATTACTTCCAAAAAAGGTTTAAAAAAATCATTTCCCAGCTTATTTATAATTCTGCTTTCATGAAAATTCATACCTAAGGGTTTACTGGTTTGCTAAATACGAATCTGTAATTAGAATTTTCGTTTTTCAAAATCTAAAATTAATTGTTAAAAAATTTTTTATCCGCTATTTGGAATTCGTCATTTTGGATTTAAAAAAAATGAAAATTCTAGTTGCAGATTTGTATTCAGCGATCTCGAAAACCCCAGAGTAAAATTTTTCGTGCAAAAATAGCCAATAGAAAAATGTGTGCTTCAAAGGGTTAAAACTATTCGTATCATATTTTTAACGGTCAAACTCCTCCCTACCGGACGCTTCAGTGAAGCCAGGGTTAAATAGGGGAGTGGGAGCAGAAAGGAGAGAGAAATAAATAGATCTTAATTTAATCCTCTATTAAATTAAGGAGTGTCAATTTTTTTTTCCACTAAATTGTTAAGACTTTTTAATATAATGCTCAGTCGTGGAA
>UCOL01005962.1:0-10414 GCA_900474335.1 Ormyrus nitidulus | reverse complement strand
GAATGGAAACTCTGTGCAAATATTTAATACGTTTCATAAGCAGAAAAACTATGCAGCTCTGAACATGTAAAAGATCTACTTTTTCCGAAAAATTCAAGTAATTTTAATGCTTTTTAATTCCGTAATCGTTCGACTAAAAAAACTCATTTTTATCATTAAAAAAAATTAAAATTAAATTTTTCAAAAAGCAAAAATTACTGTAATGAGGCCGTAAGTACGGTTTCATCGTGACCTCATAAATTTGAAATATTTTATTTTTAAAATAAAGTTCTTTATTAAATTTAATACTTTAAATATTTATCAATTTATTATATAACCAAATTAATGAAATAATTTGTTTTTTCAGATACTTAAAAAAATTTGGAAAAATGTGTCTAATTCTTTCAATATTTCATGGCTGGATGTTTTAACTTTTCGTAAAAAGTATCCTGGGAGTCCAGAACAAGCGATTCAAGCATTACATAATTTCTATTTTGGAAGAATGAAATCTGATATAAAAGAAATACATTTTAATTGCAAACCTACAATACAAATTTTTCCGAAGAAAGTTAATGTTTCATCAAAAATGCCTTCTTCAATTAATCAGTTTAAATGTACAGATAATACATATAACGGCAATTCGGTTGCAAAAAAAAATTCATGTAAATGTGAAACATGTAATAAAATGAATGAAAAGATATTTTGTGAATCGATCAGGTCACGCGAGACATGCATGCCTGATAACTTAAAATGTGAGATTTCTGCTAAAGACAATATTTATCAAATTTTTGATTTGAAGAACATGAGTAAAATAAACTTTAGTGAAATAAAAGATAGACATTATGTAGAAAAAAAAGAAAATTGTGACATAAATGAGTCTAATCTAAGCTGTTATAAAGATAAATATAACAAATGGAATGCTGATTGTATGCAACATTTAGATTTAAAAAAAAATGTTATACAAAAGGAAAATATAAAGTACTATAGTGAATTGAATTTATCGTATTTAAAAAATATAGAGTCACAAAAAACCAAAAGTAACGTATTGCAAAATACGCATTGGAATTGTCAAACTTGCACGTTTTTAAATTTTAATAATTTAAAAGTTTGTCAAATGTGTGGTAAATCACAATACAAAGGAAATGAAATTACCCCTTTAATAAGTGGCGGTAGAGAATGTCCAAAATGTACACTTGTTAATGAAAAAGATGCAAGAATTTGTGAAGCTTGTACGAATAATTTGGAAGATTCAGCTACTTATATTTAAAGACGTATGCATAATATTTCCATTTAACTCTTAGAAGAGAAATTAAAATAGTTTCACTTGTTTAATTCTACGCTAATACGTAAAATATAATTACTTGATGACTTAAATAGTGAAAAGAGCTGCTATAAGCAATTGCATATAATCAATCTTGCATCCAAGAAGAGGAAAAAGGAAAAGGAATGTCACTGCAGCAGCTTTTAAGCGATGGTTGATTGCAATGAGTTCTGAAACTTATAAGAGCAAAACACTAAATAATTAAATAACATTTTAAAATTATAGCAGTGTTTTATGAAGAGCGAACTTCACTGAGTGTTATATAGATAGATATTAACTCTTAGAGGGCTGAGACTTTTCCATATAAATCATCCAAATTTTCTGCGAATTTTATTCATTCATATAATGAACGTATGTGTCTGAAATAGTATCCAAGTCTGTTTATAGTCATACATGAACCACGACAGTCCTCTAAGAGTTAATTTACTGGTCGTTATAATTTTACAGAAAAAAAGGTAAGTAAATATAATTTATCATAAATTTTAAATCAGTCTGGCTGATATTACAGCCAGGACTTAATTCTAAATACTATAAAAATAAGATGCTGTAAATAAAATATCAAAGCATATCAAAATTAAAATAATAATTAATATCGAAATCGTTGCAATAAATTTGTGTAATATATGTAGAGAGGTGTTTTGCTTAAGCGGTAAAGGTTCTTGCCTCCAAAGACAAACATTCGCTTAGGATGTGAGTTCGAATCCCCGTCAGTTCGAAATTTCTGAAAGGATTTTTAAAGAAATGTCTGCTGGATTTTGCGGTGATGGGAGTAGAGTTCATACCCGCCGATCGTGCTGGAGGATGACGATGCACCTGATGTAGTTTCCGGGAAATTTCTGAGTTCCGGGCTGTCCCGGAAAAAAAATACATGCATTGGTAGTTTCCGGGATGATTAGGATGCCATCCACAATGGATTATTGCTTTAGTAACTTGTCTGTATCGAGAGTTATTTTTTAAACACACTTGATTCGGGGTATTGTATTTACCACGGGTAGAGGAGGGTTGGTGAAAGGTTTCTTTATTTTTTTTAATGTTTAAAATCTGCCATTTTACAAAAAATTTATGGCATCCCAGAATCTATCATTACATGCCTTCATATATTTATATTTTAAGCGTGTTTTGGCGACTTTTTTTCGGATGCGAGTACAGTTTTGGCGACTTTTAAGCCTACTCTATAATTGAAAAAATCACTGAGAATGATTATTTCTATAGTAACGTTCCGTGAAAATCGGGGAAAATTGTGTTTCACGTAAGGTGAGTTCAGGGGTTATTAGGGTTATTTTTTTAAGCCCGATCCAGTGTCTTTAAGAAACGGAATTCCAGCTCCGGTGTGTGAAATCTTTTATGAGGTCGTCAATACATGGTTTGCACATGTTTATAAATATATCTTATCTGTGTTTCTGGGATTTTTCTGGGATTTTTTATTTGATTATTTCTTTAGTAATTTCCCGCGGAAACTGTGGAAAACGACTTTCCACACTAGGAGGGCGAGCGGTGGTGTTATATATATATATATAACATAATCCAGTCATACTTTTATTATTATTATTATTTTATTATAATTGTTTAAATTAGTTTCAGCAATATAGTTCAAATCAAATATAAAAAATTACTTTCTTTAACTAATAATTACCAGAAAAAATTCAATTTACTTGAAATTGTTATTTAATTTTCTTCTAAATGAAGATAGTGTGAAAATGTAATACCAGATTAAAATCACCTTTTTGCTCTTATATTGAACATTATATTTTGATACGACTTGTTCAAATCTTGATTTAGCACAGGCATTTTTATTTAAACTTGCGCCAAATCGGGCTTTGCGAATGGAAAAACAAAAATTCAAAAATTCTGTATTTAGGACTTTAAATATTCCAATGACAGAATTTTTATTTAAATTTTATTTGCTAATAATACAAAAATAAATAATTAATTAGATATAGAATAGTTTGAAATTATGTTGTTGAAATCGATTGTTTTTAACAAATTCAGAGATAATTGGAACGATAAATTAATTAGAAGGAAGCTAAGTGCCAATGAATTGGCAGCGGTTTTTTTATTATAAAATGCAGGAATTTTTCATCTAAAAAATGTTTTTTAATGAGCAAGAATAATACGAAGTGAAAATTACGAAGCATAAAATTGAATGCAAATTATCGGAACAAATATACAAAGAACAAAATATTCATTGCAATAATTACGTGATTGATACAATGAATAATCTCCACAATATTAAATATTATTTTAAAATAATCATTATTATTAAATATGTGAGTTCCTATTCTTCAGCTGTTTCTAGAAGATTTTGTAGAAGCAGACAGTGGACAATCAAAACTTATGAAAAATTATTGCGATTTTTCAAAGTTTTAAATACATATTTACTTTGCGGTAATTTATCTTTATGTATGTTACCCTTTTCTCTTACGTAAATGGCAAGTTTTTGTGGTATCTGAGATCTTTATATACTTTATGCAGACAAATATCAAATTCAGTAAACTTTTGATATTACAGTTTAATAACTTTGAAATATAATGACGGAGGCAATCTTTGAATGTACTTTTTGTGAATAATATCAGCAATTCATTTTAACTAACTTTAATTTCAGATATATTAAAATATTATGATTTAAGCCTGTGTATATATTAATACTATTATTATTATTATTTGCTAATACGGATTCAATATTATCATTTGAAAATTAAAGATACTTTGATATGAATATTATAGTAGGAAACATATTAATAATGAAATAAATGCAACGTCGCTATCGTCATCTAATAATATTGACACACTAAGCAAAGTTATTAAATTCAATCCACCAAAACACTTTATTATGATAACAAATGAAGTATTGAAAGAAATTTCCAAGCATTTTTGAGCATCAAAATTTATTATTCAAAGAATTTTCAAACAAATTTCATAAAAACATCTTCTTCAAAGGAATAAAACCGGGTGAACGCAAAGGTTAAAAGCAAATAGTCGAAAACCTCGTCTTTTATGGAAAAGCGACGAGTAATAGCGTGAAAAACAATGCCGCGAAAATCCCCTGGAAAACACACATCGCTACTTGCGTCAAAATCCTCGGCGTAAATAAAAGAGGTGCGCCGCGCGAAAAACTGCCTGCGCCTACGAGCAGCTAAAATAAAGATAAAGGCCGCCTCGATACGAATCGCGTCAGGTGTTGACGGGGTCGCGAAATGCTAACGCTTCAACCACCTGTCTGGATCGATTTCGAATGTCTTACTCAGCGAGGTCTTTTCTACTTATTGGAAGTTCTGGTTTTTTTTTTAATGTTGAAAATAAGAGTTTTATTCATTTAATTGCATTAAAAAAAATACAATTAATTTATAAATAATATTTAATATATTATTGATTAACTGCATGCTGTTATAACTATAAACATTGAAAGATGTTCAGAATAATGATTTTTACTTGGAGGTGTATAATGTACATAAGTTTCTACTTCGTATTATTTTACCTTAATATTACTATTCAATAACCTTTTACTACTCGAATAAAATTGCAAGACCAACATTATTAATTACTGATTTTAAATATATATTACTCTACAAAGGCGAGGAAGTACGGCGCAGTCTGTCGCAATTATTGAAGCTCATAATTAAAAAAAAAAGCTTCGATAACTCGCAACAATTGAAAGAAGCAGCTGCGGCAGTGCGTTCATATTCTAGCCATTCAGACTCTCGCACTCTCTTCTTTTCTATGCTCCGCTTTCTTCGCTCACTCTTCCGGCTAACTGTCCTCGGTGACCTGAAACAATTTTCCATTTTCTCGGCGAGGTTGACTCGCCATTAATTACTGCGCGAGGGGAACGAGCAATTATTTTCGCATTTTCATTCTGCAATTAATATTTTAATTGTCATTTTAATTTTAAATTACTGGTATTCAGAATCTACTTAAGGGGATTATGCAGGGGAACCGAAACCTTAGATACGGTTGCATCCTCGATTGTAATTTTGCAATTTAACGTCAGGCGAGCGATTGTTCTCTGTCATCCAGAATTTATTGTAGGTTCATAAGCTTTCATTTATGGACTTACTTTTTTATAAACATATTATTTTTAAATTAGTTTTTATTTTAAAAAAATTGATCTGTAAGATAATTAAATATAAATTAAGATAAGATAATATAAATTAGAACGTTATATCAGTTACATCGAAAAGATATTTTATAAATTATGCTACAGTAAATGGAGCTTGTTTTCCTAACTATAGATAGAATCTCAGAAACTCTAATTCAAGCGAAGTAATTGAATTTATGAAGAGCCAGAGTCGTCGCAGATTATTGCAGATAACCACATGTGAATTTTTGTTACTACAGTTTAGCATAATATATAACTTTGACGTCTAATTAGGAGAACTTTGATAAGATCGTCGTGAATTTCAAACTTTGATGTCTAATTAAGTAAAGAAAATTATAAGTTTAGAAAAGTACATGTGCAAAATCATTATGGTCTAAGATTCAATATGCAATGAACAAAAATAAATTTTTTTAAATTCTTTTCATTTAAACAGATTTGATAAAGAGTGTCTAATTACAAGCGTCCACGTGGCAATATAAAGACGATTTAAATAAGAAATTCACAAAGGCATCGGTAGTTTGATCAGTGGGAAAAGGAACGTATTTGAGCTAGCGTAGTCACTTCATAAGCCCTTGATCATAATCATATCAAACAACAAAAAAAAAGCCGTAACCGATTTTGCTGCTCCAGCCGTACTCGAGAAACCACGGTACGCTAACTTAAAATTAAAATAGCGCAGTCATTCTTTGTATCTCCTGACGTTATAAAGATATCAATACGAAACTAATGGCATAATGTATTGCTAATTCGTTGTTCTGCAGAGGTGTAACCATCAATTGCCAAAACCTACCATAATAGGCCAGGAGATATAGAGTGTATAAAGTGAGCGTATCCATTGTTTCTCGAGAACGGACGTAACAAATTAGACAATAACAAATTAGCAACAAAATCGGTTACGGCTATCGATGCTTTTGTGAAACTGTCCATAGTTACAGAAATGGCTACGCTAGCTTTTTTAAGCTAGCGCGTTTCTGGAATCGCCTGAAGCAATAAAATAAAAACCAATTGTCTTTTTGAGCAACGAATTAGTAAAAAAATCTTCCACCAGTCTCATATTATTTGATCAGGATCTTAATTCGTCTTCACTTTCGAATATTACCCTGGACTTCACAAAATTCGTATGAATAAAAGAAAGTTCAGGATCAAAGACAAAAGTAGAACTCAAAAATCGGCAATTAGTCCCTCAATTTCTATACATTGGCTACTTCTTTGAAACGCTCGCAAATGACTTCTCGGAGGGACGCGCTTACGCACAACTTTTCTTTGTAAACAAAACTCCAGGTCGCCGGATTTTCTTCTTTGAACTCTCGAGAGCTACTCTAGTACATTTCTCTTTAAAGGATTTCTGATTTTCCACTTTCGCTCTGCGCAGAGAAGGATTCAGAGATCAAATGCAAAGTTTTTCAAGTTGACTCCGATTTCTGTTCCAAAGTGACAATTTTCAAGAGAGCAGTCTTATTGCCTGGTTTATTGCTATATCCTTATTCTATCTTCCGAATATTCAAAGAAGAAACGAAAGAAAGGCTTTGAGCAGCAGAGGTTTTCTGCGAAATCGGCAAGTACGTAAATCCTTTATTTAAGACACAGCTCCTTTGTGTTTATACTAGTCGAGAATAAATTTATCTGGTCGATATTTTATGAATAAGGGTCGAGATACTGCAATATATTGGGGATTAAAGCTATAGATTAAGGTAATGCAATTCTTTAAATGGATTAATTAATTAACTCTACCTAAAATTGAAAACAAGAGTCAAATTTTCTTAATTTAATTCAATTAATAATTTTATTTTATTTTTATTGTACATTATATGACATTAGAAATGTCGATTTAAATTAAAAAGTTTCGTTTATTAATTTAATTTATTAGTTAGCTGTGTAAAATTGAAACTTGACAAAATTAATGGTATGTAATTTTTGTTTTTTTAATCTCTGTTTTATAATTAGTAAAATTTTCTTCTAATTTATGGATTTCAATCATTTTAAATCCTAGTTATAATCGAAATAATAGCTTGCAGAAAATGTGCTAACCTATTTTCCCATAAACGACCTTTCCGAGAAAATGATTCACTCGGCCAGGCAAGTAGACAGCAAGAGTCCAAACAGAAAAGGCCTCAAGATCAGCAGTGCAGCACAGCATTTCGAAGGCTGGTGCGGCTTTTTGCCGACGACAGCTTCCTCAAGTCTCTCTCGTCGCCGACAAAAGATTATCCTCTCCGCGCCGCTCGCGAATCCCTTATAAATCCCGGGTGTGGCGCGCGAGCGAAAAAGCCCCGGCGATAACGGCGTACACCTGCTAAAGTCTCCGGCAAAGAAATAAACACCGCTCGCGCCCGCGCAAAAAAGGCGCGCTCTCCGTAAAAATGAAACGAGGCAGAAGGGGAGGGGGGGGAGAGGAAGAAAAAGCGGAAGAGGGGAAGGAGGAAAGGCCCGGAGCCGATTTATTATCTCGATAGGAGTTTTAGTGTGTGCCCGGCCAAACGCTTTAAGCTTTTACGAGGCCGTGTGTGAGCGGAGCGTCGTAACCAGCTCTACCTGCATATCCGGGAATTTATCATCGCCCGAGGAAGCCGCTCGAGGGGAAATCGCCCGGAGCCGATAGCCTGCCCAGACGCGAGGGCGCCTTATTCTTCCGAGGATCTTGTTTAATTTTTTTCTCTGCAGGCGGGATGGATTGAAAAAATTATGGGCTATTGGAGGAAGCCGCGGGGGGAAGGGGCGTGTTTCAAGGGAAGTGCATGCTTTTAGAGGATTTCTAGCTTAAAAATTTGTCGACTTTGTACGACGAAAATTCATAAATTTCTGTTTCAAGCGAGCTCGGTGTGCGTCAAAGCTTTAGCTTAAATTTTTTTAAAGTTTGCTTATCTACAAAAACGTTTAAAGCGGATTTTTATTAATACGTCCATTCGCAGTTCAGAAACCAGTATTTTCAATATACCGAAATTCATAACTTTTAAAATAATATTGTATCCTTATATTAGAAATAAATATTTCTATAAATAGAAGAAGAGACAAAATAAGTAGTAGCATCTGAAAGCTGTCAGCCGGTATTCAACTGCGAATTCACATTAAAAATTGGATACCAAGGAAATTAAAAAATCAAATAAATCTGGAAATAACTCAAATAATTCTGCAATAAAAATTCTTATATTTTATTCAATAATCTAGTTTATTACAGTTAAATATTTTCTGTTTTCTTTTTGAACATTTCCCTGGACTCGGCATTTTCACGTGACGCAGTGCATCAAAAAAGCTCCGCGTAACGAACCTCGGGTTTTCTCGAAAATTCTCAAAATCGAGCGAAAAATACTATGGCGCAGCGCCGGTGGAAACCGCGGAGCAGCTACAAACTTCGTCATTCAACGTCGGGGAGTGGAATATGCGCAGCCTTAACGATCCGCCTCGTAAATCCGGTGCTTTCAGTCCTCTCGAGTATGTGGCAGGGACGTCGTCGTCGACGACGACGAACGAGACAATAAGTAAGAGTTAATGCCGAAACATCGTAACGCCGCAGAATCGCGCAAGCGCAAATGGAAATCATGGCTGCGCCGAGTGATTGATTATGATCCGAGCTCCCGAGCAAGCGATCAAGAGCTTTATTTGGGTAATCGGATTGCGAGTGATGAAGACAGGGGGGACCCGGAAGTTTTTTCGGGTTGAGAGTCGAGTTTGCATACTTCCGGAGGCTGAAGACTGTATTTTACGGGCTCTGAGGTTTAAAATTAAGATTAAGACATTGGACGGGTAATGTTACAACCCGAAGTAGTCATTTCTTTTACACTTTTCAACATCCGAATTTTATTATCATCTCTTCCCTTTTATATTTTCATTATTCGGTATAATCTTTATGTTTGTACCATTTTGGAACATTAAAATAGAATTTTTATAATCTCGAAGCTATATCTCGATAATTTAATTATGACTTTGCAATGGATATTCATTATGATGAAGAAATAGAAAACTGTTTACAAATTACAATAATTTGTAAGCTATTTTTATCGGATAGATAAACGGCATATGAAAATGAAAAATCAATCAAAGCAAGTACAATTTTTTTAATACTACCTTTTTCATCAATAACGTTCATTTGTAATGTTAAGATTATAGAAAGAAAATAAAAAATTATAAATCTATCAGCTTAATTTGATACAAATACAGCGGACGAATAGAGAGTACTAATAGTATTAATTCGAAATTAGCGTTGAATGAATCGAATACAGTAGATGTCTGTCTTAGTCGATATAATTAATAAATGAAGTTAATTACGCTAAACACAGATTATCTGGATTAATAACTTAATCAAACTTGTATTGTTGTGTTGCAAAGTACTTACTTTAGAAACAGATAAGCACACTTATTTATTGAAAAGATCCCAGAATCACTATTATAATTATTAACTTCACAATAGCATTAATACTTCATTATTGAATTTTCACATCTCTACGTTATTATTATAAAATAAAAAAACATATTTTATGACGTTATTTTATTTTAGTTTTATAATTTAGCAACAATGTTAGAAAAAAACTAAAATTTTTCGAAAGAAATACAACATAAAAAAATAAGTTCAGCAAAGTTAAATCGAGATTCTGTACTTTAAGTAAGTATCGTTACTTTACGTGTTTTTGATGAAGTCGGTAATTTTTGTTAGTCTATGCAGTTATTAGAGTTTTAAAGTAAAATTATACTAAAAAGTTTAATTAGACTTTAATTAATGACTTCTGATATAAAATAACCTCTGATGTTTAAAAAAATGAAAAATACATTTGTAAAAAAACTGACGTCTTTTTATCCTTCATTTAGGACTATGTACAATAAATAAAACAAAAAATAAATAAAAGTAAGTCTATTTGCTATTAATTTGTACGAGTTTGTAACACTTACACGTATTTTTTTCAGAAAGTTGGTAATTGTCATATTTCAATACTTACAAGGAGAACACATGACATATGGGTAATGGATTTTCCTGTAACTTTGGGATATGTTTTCTAATGTTAAAATATGAAGGAAGCCGCGTCCGT
>UCOL01005961.1:0-10411 GCA_900474335.1 Ormyrus nitidulus | reverse complement strand
GTTATGTGCTCTTTTAGCGAAAGTCTATGAAAAATCGATTTTTGTTTAATCACTTATAACTTCTCAACTATTGACAGTACAGTACATTAGTTAAAATATTGTACCGTTAACAGGTGACAAGTTATAAGTGATTAAACAAAAATCGATTCTTCATCAATTTTCGGTAAAAGAGCACATAATTTTTGAAAAATCGAGCGTTAGGCCGAACGGTCGCGGCTTTCTTCATATTTTGATATTAGAAAACATATCCAAAAGTTACAGGAAAATCCATTACCCAAATGTCATACACTCTGCTTGTTGATGCGATTAGCGTCTAAATTGGTAAACGATTTACTTCATTGAATTAGTGACTCGATGAATACATATACGTTATCGCGCGGATAATTAAATAGATATAAATCATCTGCATACATTTCGCATTTATCGACAATTAAGCTGCTTTATTGCTCGCTTTGTAAGCCGATTTTTTATCGCCTTTATGCAAATCGATAACATTATAAGGAACAAATTGATTATTTCCAATAACAAGTTTCGCGTCGATTAATCACGAGAGTGTACCCAGTCTTATTAAAAAAAAAAAAAAAAAGGCACAAACCCATAAATAATTTAATGTCATAATTCAGCGCGGTCTCATAAATCGGACGGCTGCGTATCAATCTTCCCAGAAATAGGAAAAGCGATAGTTTCGCGCGAAATGGATATTATTAAGCCTTCGCTTTAGCGACAATCCGAAAATAAGTCCAAAACAGAATCGAGTCCGAAAGCGCTTGAAAATTGCACCGGGACCGATTTAATATTCCCCGAGAGCCGGTATAATATATATTCCAACTAATTACGCATATAATTATTATTATACCGAGGCTCGCGCCCCGCGGGAGGATATCGCCGCGCGGCGCGCGAAGAGCGATGAGCCCCGTCCCGATTATAATAAAGAAAAGTCATATCCGAAGACATCTCATTACAGGCGGCCTTTGGGGACGGCCTGCGGACACGACGTCCGTCGGTGATGGTGGTGGTGTGTGTCCGCCGGTCCGAGGTCAGGTGCGGCTCTCTCTCTCTCTCTCTCTCTCGCGCGCGCGATCGTTAAGTTGCCGAGGCGGCGGCTGCGGCATCGATATCCGGTGTGCCGCTGCTCCTGGCTAGTATCATTCTTGGACGTCCTTATTTGCAATATCTTAGCTCCTTTTGAGCGCATAAACGTTACCGGCCCCGGCCCAAGTATATGCATCCTGCCGCACCGCCGTATTTCATCCTAATGGCTTTTCGATTCGCTGTGTCCTGCGTAATAAGTACACGCTGTTTAAAGTTAAGTCCGCTGTAAATTAGGTAGGAATGAGTTACGAAACTCGTCTTTAATGAGTCGACTTCCGAGGATTTTTAAATTATTGTTAGTTAAACTTTTTGCCGGGGCTTTTTCATTACTAAAGAGCTGCCGCTGCCGCTCGGCTCGAACCTTGTTTTCGTAAGTAAAATTAAATTCTATTAGCCAAGACTCTAATTACACGGTGACTTTAATGAAAACCTGCAAACGTATAAATTAATTTGCACTTACAAAAATAATTTCATCGAGCAGTGCCGCCGCGGCTTTTTCTAGAAAGCTCGCTTTATATACATAAATAAATCGGTTAAAACGCCGAAAAAGTGTACACACAAAGAGATAGCATTGCGCGCTCTAACTACTTAATCCAGCTGTCGGGCATAAATTTCTCAGCGGCGGCAACAATGTACACCGCGGATTGTATACGAAAAAGAGAGCCATATTAGGGCAAGCCCGAGTACGGACTACTCACGCCCATATAACTAGATCGCGATAGGCATCGTCGAAGGCCTTCGACAAATGGCCAGAGTAATGCATTCACCCGGAGAGAGAATAGAGCGCGGCCATAATCGAACCCTCTCCGTAACCTATGCACCTACATAAAGTTGGAAGCGCGCCGATAAGCCAGCGAGATAAGCGGCGGCGGCGGCGGCGGCGGCTGCAGCCTCCGCGGCGACTATTACTCGCGGAGCAGCTCCCGGGAATAATAAAAAGCCGGCCCGCCGGCAAAAATAGTAATTACCGATAGCCTCGCGCGCGTGCGCGGTAGTTTCAATAATTTCAAGAAAAGCGGGGAATTAAGTAAAGCGCCTCGGAGGGAACGGTCTCTCGCGCGCGGCGACTGTGTGTCCGCGCGTGCACCGAGAGACTGCAGCCGCTCTGCTCTCTCTCGCGGCTACCTCTCTCTCTCTCTCTCGAAACGAATCGAATAGCGGTTTTCTCCGCGCGCGTTCCAGCAGCGGTCGCGCGCAGCTTCGTTAATAGCGATTTATCGGGCGCGCGCGCCGATTTTCATTCGGCGGCCGCGCGCTCGCGATTAACGAAGCGATGTGCACGAGAGAGAGAGAGAGAGCGCAACAAAGGGCGATTCCTATCGTCTAAATTATTCGGGCGAGAAATCGAAAAAGCAGCACTCTCCGTGTATACCACGTATACACAGCGAAGACAAGCCGATCGTTTATAACTCGCGGACCTATTTCAGACTCCGAGGGAGCTCCGCCTGTTTCTTTTTTGTTGCCCTGCCTGGGCTTTTCGTTTCTCGGCCATCCCCGCGCGAGAGAGCGCGAGCTTTCTTCCTCATTTCGTCTCGTTCGCTCGCGGAGCAGTCAGGGGGCCCAGAAGAGCGTCACGACCCACGACGAGTAGACCACCCAGATAATTAGACTTTCGGCTCGTGATCCGCGGTGTCGGCCCCCGAGAGCACCGAGAGCACGAACTCCGGCCGCCTCGTTCGATGCATGTATATAGGATTGATTGCTATTCTGGCAAACAATAATGATGTATTTCTGATAAGTAGAACAAAGTGGAATTTTGCGGCTCGGCAGGGCCGCCGCCGGTTTACGAGCGACGCTCGGCCGTGTTCCGAGAGAGCCGAGAGACAATTAGTTAACCTTTTCTGGCTTGCCACCTTTTTTTTTCGAGATTTAATTAGAAAATTATTATTTTTTTTTTTTGCTTCCTCGCAATTTTCCTCTCTTTTTTCAATAGACTCTGAAACTTGTTTTCCAGCGCGCACTTCGAAACGCATAATAAAGGGGACAAAGCCGCGAGAGCCGTAAAGAAGATCAGCTGAAACGCACGTGTGTGCACAGCAAATCTCGCGCGAATGCGCGCACATATGCACTCAACCCCCGGGATTTATATTCCATTAGGTTCTCTCCTCTCTTTCCCTCGTCCTTTTTTGCTTCTCCTCGCGCTCCGCGGCGGCTCCTTCACAGAGGCGCGCGCACACGTAGAAAGCCTTTATTTCATTCTCGAGCGAACGCACAGCAGCAGCAGCAGCAGCAGCGCGGCATCGGGCAGAAGAGAGAGAGAGAGAGGTAGATAGGTTCAGCTCGCACACACGTGCACGCTCGCGCGTAATGTGTAACCCCATAGTCGGTCATCGCTCATTACCGGTTAATTACCGGAGTAAGTCTCCGGAGCCTGACAGCACGAAGGCGGTGCGTGACTCTCGGTACTACGTTTTGCCGGGCGGCGTTAAGCGTAACTGTAACCGCGCCGATCCACTCTTTAACTGTTGAACTGCACCGCGAGAGATATCCGCGAGGCGAGCGCGCGCGCGCACCGCAGCGAAAACGCCGGTTGACGATAAAAGCATAGCTGCTGCTGCCGCACCGAGAGAGAGAGAGAGAGAGAGGATACGCCTTTCGCGCGCTTCGAGTTACGTGCCTTTGAAATTAAAGGTGCAGGCGCGAGTGCAGCCACGCCGGGAAGCCGCGGCAACGAGCGGCCGCCGCTCTGCTGCATTTTTCACCGGGAGATTGTTTTATCGCAAATTGATAATTAATTTCGAGTTTATGAAAGCGGAAGGTCAGGGGAGGGCTGTTTCTTTTTTTTTTCTCTTCATCCCGCGGCCCCGCGGTTTACGAGCGGATCGCGCGCGCATGCGCAATGAGAATGATCGCCGCGCGCGGCTATTCCGCCGAGGTGGATTATTTTTTAGGCGACTTTATTGCCATGGGAAAACTTTCCTATATGTACACTAGCCGCTTTTCATGCAAAAGTGCCCCTGCCGCTACGACGAGAATTTAGGAGGACGTTAATAACCAGACGAGTGAAATTTAGCTCTGCTACGACCGTATATCAGTTTCTAGAATTAAATTTTATAATTGGGAATCGTACCTCTCAATAATCTGGGAATTAGACTTGCCACTTTTTAGATGCGCGCTTCGGTGCTGCTTCAAAAAAAAGTTGTGCTTTATTGTCACCGATGAGCGGGGAAACTTTTCAATTTACGTATTTATGATATTCGGCATCGTTAATTAGCCGATACTTTTTACAGTTACCTTTAATAGTTGCATTTCAAATAATCAAAAATCCGCGTGGAAAAGCTTATCTTGATTTGACAATAAAATTTTGTTAATTGGAAAAGGGTCGGCGCTAAAAATGCAAAAGTTTTTTATTGATTAAAAAAAAAACAACTTTATTGCCATTCATCGATGCATAAGATATAAATTGACCCAAGCTTTTAATGTTCCTCGTTAAAAGCCAGAAATAAAAATGCGCGTTTTATTGGTTAAGCAGCGCATTAGATACCAATAAAGTCGTAGAGCGGCTAAAAATCTGACAATGATTCATACGTGCATACACACACTCGAAAGCAAAAAAGTTCCGGCCCAGACGTATACAAGTAGTACAAACAGATACGGTAACTGCGCTCGCGCGTGGCGGCAGCTATCATCGATTCAATGGGGGCCTCGAGAGATCGGTAATTGTATAATTTCCCGAGACGCTAAAAGTTAATTCGATCTTTATCGCGCGACTCAATGAAAACACTCGGCGATGTTTCTTTCTCCCCGCGCGCCGCGGTTCTCTCTCTCCCTTCCGCCTTATTCGCGCGGCGCGGCAGTTTGTCCGAGTACGATTGTCATGACAATCCCGGTGCCTTGAAGGAAACGGCGGCTACCGCGAACACCGTATTTATGGCTGGCTGTCCTCGGCGTTAGTCTCCGCGGGCCGCGGCATATTGTCCGGAGCGACGGTGAGTTAATCAGAGCTCCGTCTCTCTCTATCTCGTGCCGCCTTGTTATTAATGCGTAATTGAGCGCCGCGATTCATTACCCGCGGCCCGTTCTATTTGACTCGACGGGAAAATACGTTCGTTTCAATGGGATGAAGCTGCGCCTACTCGCACTTCTCGACGCTGACGCTTCCTCCTGCCGCGGTTTAAATCGCTCTTTTCTTGCTTAATAATTGTTTTTAACGATACTCCGCACTGGCAATCTTATTGTAATGATGTGTCCGCATGTATTACTAGTCGAACCTAATTATGAAAAGAAGAACTTATTAAATAAATATGAGCCGTGTACACGAAAGCGGCATTTTAGTCACTAAATAAGACCCTTGCAACAGAGTCCTCGCCGCGGCTGATTCTATTCGGAACAATGCTCTTTTCAATTAGCCAAATTAGCGAAATTTTTTTCCGTTAATTAGCGGCGAATCAAACGAGAGAGCCGATTGAGCAATTAGAATTATTCGGGGGGGCATTCAATTAAAATCGAGCGGAATTTCATGTACGTCGGTTTATCAATTAACTAAGCGATACGCGGCCGTGCATTCTGTTGCGGTAACATCGTCCCCGCGCGCAGCCGCATCATGAAAGGAATCGTTGACACGCGAATACAAGTCGAGTACGCGATGTTCCTTTCTAAGACAACACACACACGAGGCGAGGAACGGCGCTCGAAAGGTCTCTCCGCCGCGGAGCCGTTTGCGTGTCGGGATATTTAAGTAGTGTAAATTCATTCGAAAGGAGTTTCTTTACGTTTTATCATTTAGATGCGAGGGGGGGGGGCAGCTCGTAAAGCAGTTAAATGTGTCGCGTTAAATCCGAAGTATAAAACTATTTCCTTTCTTTTATTATTTTCTTACTTTACGCCCAAAGATAAAGCACACTTGAATTTATAATATAATTTATCGACCATGAAAAGATAGTACCACCTTTTTTTTTCGAAAAATTAAGGTTAATTAAAATTTACTGGTAAACATTACACTCGACTACTGCTAATTTAAAGTGCACTCTATGCGCTAACCGTCAGTTGTATTAAAATATTGCTTTGTGCATTTTTACTTTAAAATAGGCGTTAGATAAAGTAAAATTCAGAGTATATTTGTATTACACAGCAATTAAAGCAGCCGTACTAGTTATAGTACCGAGTGAGTGCAGCAATTAGCTAATTAGCAGATTTATAATTTTATTTAATTTTATAAGAGAAAACAGAATCAGATCGAACGAAACTTAAATTAACCCTAAACCGATTAGATTCGATGAAAATGTTGACGGATTAAAGCAAACGTTAATTTATCGCGGCGAGAGCTCCACTTTTTACTCTGGAATCCCGCTTATCTGCTTTTATACATCAATTTTCGTTCAATAATTCTTCGCGGTACAAGCCCGCCAACGTTAAATAGTTATAAACGTTAAACATTGTTAATTAACCGTAAAATGATTACACGGCCGAGCGATGTTATTTCAATCAATCACCGCGCGCGCGCGAGGAGCGGAGAGTATAAAAATGATAAATTTATGCAGCGCGCCGCGGCCCGACGCGACATCGATAAATTCTCAACGAGCATAATTTACCTCTCCTCAAACACGCTATAAATTGTTCGCGCGCTCCCATGAGCCCCGAGAAATCTCGCGCGGCCAGTCTCAAATTTACGCCGTCGCCCGCAAAATGTGCGAACTGCTAAAGAAGGGGGGCCTCGCCGCGAAGTCAGGGTGTTATGATCGAGCGCACTTTAGGAGGCCGTCGTCGTGTCGTGCGACGTCCGCGTACGTATACATATATATATCTCGGGGGGCGTTAATCGCACGACGTGCGAACGCACGGTGCAGGTAGGCTTTCTCTCTCTCTCTCTCTCTCTCTCTCTGCCGGCGAGGGTATTTCATGAATATGCATTGCTTTATGGAAGCACCGGCAGGCCGACGAGCGTTATGATACAGTGCAGGGACGGGGGACCGGCGTGCGTTGCTCCCAATTTGTCACACACCATGGCATTATCTCGTTTGCTTAATAAAGCGGTATTATATTTCGCCGCCTCGCGCTTATAAAGCGTAACGCACGCGCCTGCACGACAGGCCGCCCAAAGCCGTTTCGCTTCTTAAAACGTGTTCATCCCGGGAGGAAATGAGTTCTTTATAAGCTGCACCGCGCTTTACTCGCATCGGGATTCGTTTCAGAGATTGTTTCGCCGATGAATAGCGAGATTTTTGTTTGCGCTTTGGTAGTATTTAACCGGTTAATGTGACTATCTGCAGTATACAATGAATATGTTTTAAGATTTTTTGTAGAATAGTTAATACACTTTGTAAATTGTCGTATAAAATAAATATAATAGTCTATAATATGGTAGGAATTTGAATTCTTACATTTTCATTTTATCTTACCTTTACCAAAACATAGTCTAACTCATAAAACTGCAGAAACGAACCTATACAACAGTTATATTAAGCATTAAAAATTAATAAAAAATTTTATAATGTATATAAAAGAAGATTAATTCACGAATAATTTTCATACCAAATATCCCATTCGTCGAACAAAGCAGATTCTAAAATAAGTGCTCCTAAAACGAACTCGGCCCGCGCAAACGGCAACGCTCGGTTAATTAAGCACGGCAAATCGATCGGTCGATTATGATAATATAAAATTGAGCGTCGGCGCAGTTTAGACGCCTCGTACGTTGGTTCCAAGGGTCGGGGGAGAGATTCGCCCGGCTCTCTCGCTCTCGAGATAACTCGTCCGGGGCCGGATTAAACACGAGCAAAACCCGCGGCCCTGTTTCGCGCCTACGCCACCTGTTAGCGTCGGACGACGAGGACGACGATGTGGCGGCGATCGGGCGATTTATCGTCAACGCGAATATAAACCTCTCGCAGAGCCGCAAGCCGCGACACGCAATCGGCCCTTTACGGCCTGTAATGGCATGCGCAGTCGCCTTTAAGTACCGCGACGATGTCTTTGATAAACTGATAAGCGAAATTTAAATGAAAGCTCGGCTTTTTTATTTTTATTTTTCTTTTTTTTTTTCTTTTTTCACCAAGGGCCTCAAAGCGCACTTACAACCGACTCGATGAAAAGGCAGATAAGGCCCGCGAGCACACAGGTACACCCGACGCGCGTCCTTATGTACGTTTGCGGCTCGATTTCTATTAAGTTTCGTGTAAGCGTTTAATAAAGCACCGCGAGCCAATCGCTTCTTTTACTTGGATCTCTCTTTTTCGAGCCCTTCTTTAGCTTGACGCGCCCGCTGCTACCCGTTCGATTTATGCGCGCGAGCGGCGAAAGGGAGGACGACGAATCTGGCTGAATAGCATCGAAATCAGTTTTTTTTTTTTTTACAAATTTTAGTTCTTCATTTTTTTACATTAAATTTCTGTAATTTCAGTCGGGAAAAATAAAAACTCAATTTTATAACCCTCCACTTTGTGACACCTTATACTGTACAGCACCTGCAAGTAATAACATTTCTTACATTGATCTAAAATAATTGCTAATTTTATTAAATATTTATAAGAAGATAAAGCTCGATTGCAACGTATCTATACAAAATATTACGAATGAATTTACTTTATTCATATTTATTGACACGATTAGAAAAGCCATCCAGAACATAAACGAACTACAGTTACTCGCCGCGTATCCCTTACTCCTCGTACCAGCAATTGCACGTCGAAAAGAGCGAAACATATCAAGAGAGCACATCGCGACATTACCCGGGGGCGATTTACACTTAAAATCCGCACTTAAGAACGTCCGCGCGACCGTTATAACCAAAGAGGAAGTCGTATACGCACCGGAGAAGCGAAGGGTTTAGCATCTCTCGGGGCCCGGCCGAGGCAAAAAAGAATCCCCGCAATATATATAACCGCGGGTACGAATGCGTGTCGCCCGGCGACTCCTTCGCGAACGCACCGATTTTACGCGAGATACATTAATGCGACATGACGCGCGTATACGTATATACGCAGCCACCGGATGTATTTTCTTTTGCCCTTCGCCGGTTCGCGAACGTTTCTCGCGCGAGAGAGCCCGAGCACGCATATACATTTATGTATAGAAATAAACACATACCCGACAGAGAGAGAGAGAGATTCAATCGACAATTAATTCATTTTCCCGGCATTCATTTTCAAGGGGCCCTCGCATGCCCCTGTCGCCCCGCGCGCTTATAAATTCAATTGCGAGTTTGCGCGCGAGCGAGATCGGGAGCGGTTTAAGTGGCCGAGCGACAATGTAGGAGAATGAAAATTTGTTATTCCGTATTTCAGCTCGTCTTCTTGATGCGCGTCTCGCGAAGAACAATCGTAAATTGAAATTAGTTGCGGACTTATGCATTCGCGAGTAAATGAGAAAACTGATTATTTTGTTACACCTTCGTGTCTTCTCACACCAAGCCTCTTGTACTTGAGCGATTTTTATCTCCTCGCTTGTTGTTATTTAACTTATTTAAATCATAAGTGCTGCAATTTTCACGGCTGAGTTGTCGCCTCGCGTTACCTCGCATCCGCGCCTCTGCTCGTAGTATACGTCGCGCAAAAAATAACGCTACAAAACAAAAACAAAAAAACTGTAAAAAAGCCATGAAAATATATGAAGAAAAAGGAGGAGACCGAAGCCTTAGCGTTCCTCTTCCCGCGCAGACGACCGCAGCGCGGGGAGAATGCGTTATCCGGGCCGGGATCTCTCGAGCAGCTCGAAAAATGCGACTCATAGGGGGGGATCAACGACGTTTCGCACTTTTCCTCGGTGCCCCGTGAGTGCGCTCGATCCTCTTAATCTTATCGGGGGCTCGAACTTTTGTCAGGGCGACGAGAGAGAGAGAGAGAGAGTCCTGTTGGCGGTGAGCCGCGGCGCACACTTTATCGCGCGCTCTCGCTCGACGGGCTCGCACGGGGAGGCAGGGGGAGGAACCCGTTTTGCCTCTTCCGCCTCGCGCAAAGCGGGTTTGTCGCCAGGATTAAGGAGTCAATAGTTCAGCCGTCTTATGGCTCTTTTGATAGATATCGCTGCTCAGCTTTAGCCTTATTACAAGGGCCGGTGGGTGCGAGAAATTTATCAAATTTAGATGATAACGAGCCAAGTGCGGAGGTGGAACTGTGCGGTTAAGTGATTTTTTATTGAAAGTTTTTGTATTTTACTGCAATATTTATCAAGTATTTTATTCGTTTTTTATAAGAATGAATTGTGCTTCAAAACGAAATTACGCTACTTTACGCAAAGGAGTTCAAAATAAATTAGAATAATTATTTAATAATATTTATTCCGGAAAACTAATCATTATACACTGAGAGAATTTTTCCTGAAAATTTACAATTAAATTTACCGGAAAAATTACCGTTACGAATCGCAAACGTGGGACATCGCA
>UCOL01005960.1:0-10422 GCA_900474335.1 Ormyrus nitidulus | reverse complement strand
TTTATACTATGGTTAAATTAATTAATCTTTAATATTTAAGTTGATTTGCTTAAAAAAAAAGAAAAAAGATTTGACGTGAACTAGAAGCATCGACGTTACCGCGAGGCTACTTTTGCATAATAATATTAAATGGTAAGATGTAATATATAAATTGTGCCCCCTGGGGGATTTAAAGTTAGATTTGTATGTATATAATTAAATATAATTGATGTAATTAATACAAATTTTAAAATCTAATGTCATTTACAACAATTATTATTGTTTGTTACACCTGAAAAGGGAATAAAAAAATTTTCATCACCGAGATCAAATTGATCAGCTGGTTCTGCCTGGGTATAGTTATGTGAGCGTATAAATCAAAAAACGAAACACATTTAATATGTTATGAATAATTTTAATTATTCTTTTGTACCCTTAAGATGTATTTATTGTAAAATTAAATGAGAGAATTTAATTTACGAATTTTTTATATCGTATAATTAACAATATTTTTGTTAATTATCTTTCTCAAGTCGAAATCAAAAAGAAATAAGGTACAAATACAGTTGTTCACAGGAACTATGGAAAAGGAACACCCCCACCACTACTACCAGTTTCTAAACCTGTGATCGTGCAAGCGGAACTGTGGAACGCTGCCTTGCCTTGTCAGTGTGCATTTGCCTGTGCGCGTATATATACGGGACTACTGGAAAACCTCCAAATCGTTTCATAAACCCACCACTGGGCCCCGATTTTTGTGATCTGGGAAAAGGCCGCTGCCATCTTGAAGCAGCCGTCTCAGAACGCTACATCGTAAAGATGGATCAAATACCGAGAACGCGAGAAGGTAAAATTTTAAACAATTTCTTTCAATAATTATGCTTACTTCATTATCTATACTTTAATATTGCTGCTAATAAAAAAACTACAATTTGTTTCACTACTTTATTACATCGATTTTACTACATGATGAATGTAGTCAGATTTACTTACAGCAAATTGTGCGATTCTTTGCTATTTGTGCGATTTAAATGGAGTTACATTTTAATTTTCTTTTTTTTTTCTTCTGACGCTTCTATAGCCTCCTTTGCAATTTCCTTAAAAAATATAACAGATATTTGTTTCATCTCACTGTTTTTGGGTTTCAAATATATTTTTTTCCTTTTTACGTTCAAACCGGTGCCAATCTAATATAATATAATAAAGCTATTTATTCGTTTGTTGATAGATATTGAGGCACAAATCAAAGAGATTCAAGAGAAGAAAAAAAATATTCAAAACAATTCTAACGATGATCAAGTAGCACTTGCAAAACCAGGATTTTACGATCAAGACATCTATGATGGAACCAACAACAAATTCGATGGATATGTAACATCAATAGCTGCTAATGACGAAATTGATGTAAGTATGCAATATTTTTTTTATTTAGATTTATTTAGATATTTAATGCAATCTGTAGGGTAATTGCGGTCAACGAGTTCGATTACCGCCACCGAAAAATTTGGTAAACATTTTTTAAAAATGTTTTCGAAAATTTTGGCGTAACGGGCAAATTCAAAGGCAAAATCCTAGTTTGTTTACTTTGTATTTACTTTGAGATAAACAAACCGATGCCTTAACCACTTGAGCCAAAAACAGCTATTACAATATTTTATTTTTCTACATAAAAATCTCAAAATGTCTTCATTAAAAATTTTACTTATTCCAGGATGAAGATTATGAGCCCACTACTTTTGGGTCAAACAAAAGGAGTTTTAATGCTCCTGCAGCATTACTTAATGATGTTGCTCAGGTTAGTTTTCTAGATGTTCAAATTATAAATAATATTTTTATTTAGCATACTAAAATTTTGAAATATTTTAGAGTGAAAAGGATTACGATCCATTTGCGGACAGAAGGCGACCTACTATTGCAGATAGAGAAGATGAATATAGGCAAAAGAGGCGTCGTTTGGTTATTTCACCAGAACGTGTTGATCCATTTGCTGAAGGTTAGTAGTATTTCCATTATAATACAGTATTTTAATCAAGAAAGCAGGTAATTGTTCAAATGTAATTATTTCTTTTATTACAATTAGAACTCTGAATATTTATATTTTTATGTTTATTATTTATATTTATATTGAATATTTATATTTTTTTATGTTTCTTCTGATTTCTCATGTAACTGTAATCATAAAAACTTATGTCTTATATTTAATACAAATACAAAATTGTTAGAAATTAAATTAATTATTTTAGAAACATCACATAAACTGGGAATTATCTTTACAGCTTTATGTATCAGCGTTGCACAAATATTTTTTCTTAAAATCACTTTTCTTTAGCAATACTCTAATTTATTTCTAAAAGTTATATATAGTTTTAATAAGAAGATTTTTATGCCGTTAGAGTGATTACTTTTTAAATCAATGGTTTTTAACTTTTCATTACATGAAGGAATTTAATTCTTTAGGTCATTTTTGATTCATTTAATTTTTGAGTCTATTTGAAAACCATTACATTTACATGCAAATAATTTTTGTTTGTAAATATCAAACTTGATTGCACAAATTCATGTTGACATTTTAGTTTTTATTTCCCAAGTTATTAAAAACATATATAACATAAATTTATGATTAATTAGTGATAATGATTAGAGCTACATAGCGTCAGTAGTTGTTGCGCAGTTGGATGATAGACAAAGACATGATGTAGTCTTTGAACATTGGTTTGAATGAAATGTATGAATGTGTTTCTTCCAAATAAGTACTAATTCCTACATTTTTTTCCACCCTTAGTGATGGTCAGCACATTTGGAATCATCTGCTTACCCTGGATACTATGTCGAAGGTTATACGACTCTAAGTTGTAAAAACCCACCCATTAAACCTGTTAACTAAATGATTAAGATAAAATTTTTTGATAATTTATAAGATTTTTTTACAAGAACATTTTTATCAAGTTTCAAAGAAATAGACTTTTTTATTTATAAATTTTTTTGATTCTTTTAAAAAAATTGTTATATGAAAAAGTTTATTGATGAATGGTAGCTGCATGAAAAGATTATTAAGTCAAATATTGGATTTTTCATTCAGATATTGATACACATAAAAATGAAACAAAAATGAAACTGGAATAAAAAAGTGGTTTAATATTTCCAAAAGATAACATGTTACTTTAAGTTGAAAAGTATCAAAATTTTAAATAATATTAATATTTAAATTGAGAATAATGTATATACAATTTAAAAAGCATTTTTTTTAGGATGATACCTTTGGTGGTGAAAAAATATTTAAATATTTTTATTTACGTAATATATTGCATGTATACACTTAATAAGTGTTAAGTAAAATTACTATATTTAATAGTTTGAAAATATTGCATATGCAGTTTAAAATTTAAAATTTTGAAAACTTTTATCTTGTCATGCAGGTTTAAAATATTGCCCCATAAATCAGTATGAATGGCTTGAGTGCATATATTATTAACGAAATCAGAGTTGATTTTTAGATATGAAGTATTTTACAATCTGGATGACATGAGCAGGACTATGCTCCCTGTGACGCCAAAGCCTCACGTACGTATATCATATGCCAGCTACTGATGCAACTATTTTACCTGCTTTCCATTTGTGATAGGGTTTTTTCTTAATCTATAAATTTATTTCTAATCTCCAAGCGGGTAAGAGTCTTGAGTTAAATCAGTAGCTTATTATTGGAATAGCATTCAATATTCCAAGGGCATAACGATCTAGAGATTTATCTCGAATCGATTAGGAAATTTCAGTGAAACAAAAAAATTTTGTTACTTTCTATGCCCAGGCTACTAACAGTTGCGCTTTGTGTGACTTTTGTTTCCTGATTCCAGGTGGAAAAACTCCAGATGTGGGTTCCAGAACATATACCGAAATTATGAAAGAGCAAATGCTCAAAGGAGAAGAATCAGAGGTAACAGTGCAACTTATCAAATTAATTACATTGGTCAAATTACTTTGAATATTTATTTAATATTGTTTTAATGCGTTTACAGTTACGTAAGAAACTTGCTGAAAAGGCAAAGGATGGAACTTTAAAAGCAAATGGAGAACCTAAACCAGCACCAAAAAAGCGTGGCCGTTGGGATCAGACGGATGATACACCGACACCAAAAAAGACAATTCTTCCTGCTACTCCAACTTCCTGGGACAATGCTGATGTATTTATAATGAAATAAACTTTATTCTAATTGAAATGTTTAAACTTTGATGTTTAATTATTCAAAATTGCAGGCTACACCAGCCGCTATCAGATGGGATGAAACACCTGGACATACGAAGGGCGCTGAAACCCCTGGAGCAACTCCTGGAGTGAGTACTCGAATGTGGGAAGCAACGCCTGGACACGCAACTCCAGGTGCAATCACTCCTGGTAGAGAAACACCTCATGATAAAGTTGCTTCTAGTCGGAGAAATCGTTGGGATGAAACACCTAAAACGGAAAGAGGTACTGTATAGACGGAAATATATAATGCATATATTTAAAACCTCTCACTAATAAATATTTTAATACAGAAACTCCTGGACATGGAAGTGGATGGGCTGAAACACCTAGAGCTGATAGAGTTGCTGGAGAACTTATTCAGGAAACACCAACTCCGTCAGCCAGCAAACGAAGAAGTCGTTGGGATGAAACACCATCGAACCAAACACCTGGTTCGATGACACCCCAAACTCCGGCAACACCTCTTACTACGCCGCATCAAACCACGATTTTGACTCCTAGTGGCACAACGCCAACTGGTGCTAAGGCTATGGGAATGGCCACTCCTACACCAGGGCATTTGATGTCTATGACGCCCGAGCAGCTTCAAGCTTATCGATGGGAAAGGGAAATTGATGAAAGGAACCGACCACTTTCCGATGATGAATTAGATGCGATGTTTCCACCGGGTTACAAAGTTTTGCAACCCCCGGCAGGTTACGTTCCTATAAGAACTCCCGCAAGAAAATTAACAGCTACTCCGACACCGATTGCTGGAACGCCGCAAGGCTTTTTCATTCAAACTGAAGATAAGAGTGCTAAATTAATGGACAATCAACCAAAAGGAAACTTGCCCTTTTTAAAGCCAGAAGACGCACAGTACTTCGATAAACTATTGGTAGATGTTGATGAAGATTCGCTTAGTCCAGAAGAACAGAAAGAAAGAAAAATTATGAAGTTATTGCTTAAAATTAAAAACGGTACCCCACCAATGCGTAAAGCTGCTTTAAGGCAGATTACTGATAAAGCCAGAGAGTTCGGCGCTGGACCGCTGTTCAATCAAATTTTGCCTCTTCTGATGTCACCGACTTTGGAAGATCAGGAGAGACATTTACTAGTTAAAGTTATTGATCGTATTTTATACAAACTAGACGATTTGGTTCGGCCGTACGTACATAAGGTAGGTGCAAATGATTATGAAATAATTAACAACTTTCATATATCATTTTTAATAAGAACATTTTTTTTTAGATTCTTGTAGTTATTGAACCCCTTTTGATCGATGAAGATTACTACGCTCGTGTAGAAGGCAGAGAAATTATTTCTAATTTAGCAAAAGCCGCTGGTTTAGCTACTATGATTTCTACGATGAGGCCTGATATTGACAATATTGATGAATATGTTAGAAACACAACTGCCAGAGCATTTGCTGTCGTAGCTTCAGCTTTAGGTATTCCATCACTATTGCCTTTCCTTAAAGCAGTGTGTAGAAGTAAGAAATCTTGGCAAGCACGGCACACTGGCATTAAAATCGTCCAACAAATTGCTATTCTGATGGGATGCGCTATTTTGCCCCATTTAAAGAGTTTAGTAGAAATTATTGAACACGGTTTAGTAGACGAACAACAAAAAGTTCGTACTATTACTGCTTTGGCCATCGCGGCTTTAGCTGAAGCGGCTACCCCATATGGAATTGAAAGCTTCGATTCAGTTCTAAAGCCTCTGTGGAAAGGTATCCGCACACACAGAGGAAAGGGTTTGGCTGCTTTTTTAAAAGCCATTGGATATTTAATCCCTCTGATGGATGCCGAGTATGCCAACTATTACACTCGTGAAGTAATGTTAATTTTGATTCGAGAGTTTCAGTCACCTGATGAAGAAATGAAAAAAATTGTATTGAAGGTAAAGATTTTAAAATATTAATGTTTATTGTAAGTTTATCTCTTATGAGTATTGGTTTATTAAAATCTTGTATTCATATGTTATATAGGTAGTAAAACAGTGCTGCGGTACAGATGGTGTGGAAGCACAATATATCAAAGACGAAATTTTGCCACATTTTTTCAAACATTTCTGGAACCATAGAATGGCTCTTGACCGTAGAAATTACAGACAACTTGTAGATACAACAGTAGAAATTGCTAACAAAGTTGGCGCTTCTGAAATTATCAACCGAGTGGTTGATGATCTAAAAGATGAAAATGAGCAGTATAGAAAAATGGTTATGGAAACTATTGAAAAAATTATGGGTAATCTAGGAGCTGCTGATGTAGACTCACGCCTTGAAGAGCAGCTTATCGACGGTATTCTTTATGCTTTCCAAGAGCAAACAACCGAAGTATGCATTTGTAAATTTTGAAATTTTAAAGTTTTTCTATGTTATTGTATTACTGTAATACCAATTTTGCATTTTTTAGGACGTAGTGATGCTTAATGGTTTCGGAACGATAGTAAATACTTTAGGTAAAAGAGTCAAGGCATATTTACCTCAGATTTGCGGTACGATATTGTGGCGACTTAATAATAAATCTGCAAAAGTTCGACAGCAAGCTGCTGATTTAATTTCGAGAATTGCTGTTGTAATGAAAACATGTCAAGAGGTAAGTTAAATTTTTCATTCAACAATTTTTATTTATTAATAGTATTAATAATTTTGTATAATTATTGTGAACATGATTTCAGGAAAAACTTATGGGTCATTTGGGTGTTGTGCTTTATGAATATTTGGGTGAAGAATATCCCGAAGTATTGGGAAGTATATTAGGAGCTTTAAAAGCAATTGTAAATGTAATTGGTATGACAAAAATGACACCCCCCATCAAGGATTTACTTCCTAGATTAACACCAATCTTAAAAAATAGACATGAAAAGGTAAATCTTATTAATCTTATAAAATGTTTAAATTTTTTAATTTAAGATTTTTTAAATTTTATTGAATTCGTTGTTCTTAGGTACAAGAAAATTGTATTGACTTAGTCGGTAGAATAGCAGACAGAGGTCCTGAATATGTATCAGCTCGAGAGTGGATGAGGATCTGCTTCGAACTTTTGGAATTACTTAAAGCGCATAAGAAAGCCATCAGACGAGCAACAGTAAATACATTTGGATATATTGCAAAAGCCATTGGGTAAGTTCATACGTGAAAACTATTAAGAACTGACTGATTTTATTTTAAATAAAAGGTATATTTATTAAAATATCATTTATATTACAGCCCTCACGACGTTTTGGCAACGTTATTAAATAATTTGAAAGTTCAAGAACGACAGAATCGCGTTTGTACAACCGTAGCTATAGCTATTGTCGCAGAAACTTGCAGCCCCTTCACGGTTTTACCGGCACTCATGAATGAATATAGAGTGCCAGAACTTAATGTCCAAAATGGAGTTCTTAAATCATTATCGTTCCTATTCGAATATATTGGTGAAATGGGCAAAGATTACATATATGCCGTAAGCCCATTACTTGAAGATGCTCTAATGGATAGGTAATTTTTTTATATAATTAAAAAATTAAAATTAAATTTAAAAAGGGATTAAAATTATACAATGTTAATAAATAATTTTTGTTCTCAGAGATTTGGTTCACAGACAAACTGCTTGTGCAGCAATAAAGCACATGGCTTTAGGAGTTCATGGTTTCGGTTGTGAGGATGCTTTAGTACATTTATTAAATTATGTTTGGCCAAATGTTTTTGAAACTTCACCACATTTAGTGCAAGCGTTCATGGATTCTATTGATGGATTACGAGTTTCTTTAGGGCCAATCAAGATTCTACAGTATACTTTACAGGTATGAATGATTAATTATTAAATAGAGTACTAAATTTAAAAATGCAAGTTAATAAATACCATTAATTTATGCTAATTAATTATATATTTTTCCAGGGGTTATTCCACCCTGCAAGAAAAGTTCGAGATGTGTATTGGAAAATATACAATTCACTGTATATTGGAGCTCAAGATGCTCTAGTAGCAGGGTATCCCAGAATAATGAATGACCCAAAGAACCAGTACATTAGATACGAACTTGATTATGTATTATAATTAATTTTAAATTTTCTATAACGCTTAGTTATTATTTTAAGTTATTAGTAGAAACCATTGCACCTTTTAAGATGTTGATTGTAATAGAGAATTATTATATCGCTATCAATTGTCATAATAAATGGATATTATTTTAAGTAAAGAATAATTTTTTTTTTTTTGATAAATTTTGTAAGTACAAATAAATATAAAAACAAAGTTTGTCTCTAATTCAATAAAAAAAGATTTTTTGAGTTTCATTTAATATAGTTTGAAATTGCTTATTAGAGGAATGTGTAAAAAATTAGAGAATTCAAATTTGGATATTTTTTACCCTCGAATGAACGGAAAATTTATTCTACTCTTAGTTTCATTGTCATTTTAAAAAGATAACTTATGTAAATATAATTAGTTTATAAAGACACAAAGGTTTTAACTTTATTAATTATTAATTAAAAAATGGTAGATTATCAAGAATTATATTTACACTTAAATACATGTGCCTTTTTATGTTAAGAAAATTTTCACATCAGGCTGTAATGATCTACAATTGCGATATTATTTACTTTCTGCATATACGTCAATGCAAATGAATAATTGGGATTATAAAAAACTGACCATGTATGTTAAAATAATAAATTTTTTTTGTGATATTTTTAATCTTTTTATTAATAACATTCAAATTTTCTACCTAATTAATAATGGCCATGTTTTCTATGCAAAATAATGACATGTATAAAAGCTATTGTATAAAATGTAAATTTTTTACTCATGCTACAATTTTTTTCGAATATTGTTTTACGTTTTAGCTACAAAATTTAAATTACATAAGAAAATTAGTTATTGAACTGTCAGTTCAAAATTATTAAGCGTATTTTTCAATGTATTTTTTTTTAAACTTAAATGAAGAATATGAAATTATAAAATTTTCAAAAATCTAACAAAATATCGATTAATTAAAAGTTTAAAACTAAGCTAAAATATTTTAACTGAAATAATCAGGGTTTTGTAATGAATAGATAATTTTTTTTTATAAGAAATGGCGTTTATTATGCAGGTTTGTTTCAAAGGTATAAACCGTAGAGTGAGTAGCACCAATACCTTTCACGATTTATTACTTGTTTGTTAAATTGCGGGTGACGAGTTCGATTCCCGCCACAGAAAAATCCAGTACATATTTTTTTGAAATGTTTCCGAAAATTTTGGACTGACGGGCGGATTCGAACCCGCGCCCTCGAGCAGTCTTGCCTTGGGAACCTAAGTCCCGGCGTTTACCGGGAGTTAAACAGACCGATGCCTTAACCGCCTGAGCCAAGGGCCCAAGATCGCTCTATATATTTTATTTTTAATACATCCAAATCTGGGACGTTTAGCAAGAAGCTAGTAGCTAATAGTTACATCCAAAAACAAATACAAAGAAGGTCAGGAGACGCAAGCCCTTAGATGTATTAGAACTGAAGCTCTGCCGACATCGAAAATAGTAAAATAGTAAAAGAGATGCAACTGTACAGTTTCAGAAATGCATAAATATACCTGAAAATTACGTTAAACGCGTTTTTCTCAAAACGGAATTTTTCAAAATGCTGCAGCTCTACCTCGAATACGCAATTATTGGATCGATTTGAAACTTTTTCAGCGTGTTCAGTACACTATTTTGTCGTATCTTCACGTTGGATTTTTTTGATTGCCTGAAAATTGTTAATTTGTCATTAAAAACCCGCCATTTTTTAGGCAAAATTCCAAATATTTTTTTTCAAAACTTCGCTATCTCGTTAGATTTTGATATTTTTCAAATCCCTTCTACTTTAACAGCGTTTTTGTTATTTTGAATTTTAGGCAGTCTGGCGTCAGCAATCGCTGGAGCAATGGAACGGCTTTTTTTTGGAGCCCTATAGGAGATTACTTTATTTGTAACAAAATATGTCCCTAAAGTTAAAAAACATCTGATGTAATATTTCTTTTTTTTTTTTTAAATTCCAAAAAATCAACTATTTTCCTAATTTTATAGCGGTCACGCTGAAATAGCCCCGAGGATTTTGATGAATGTACAGTAAGTGCAACTTTTAGAAGAGGTCTATTTTTTATAAAAATTATTTTTCTGATCAGGAGCTTAAAAAAAAATCATCAAAATGTCGGATTTGAAAATTCCAACCGTTACAAAACTTTCTCTTCGAGAAAGCAAAAACCTTCGTGCAT
>UCOL01005959.1:0-10408 GCA_900474335.1 Ormyrus nitidulus | reverse complement strand
TATTAAATTATAATAATTTACAACGTTTCGATGGATTTACCATCTCTTTTGTACCAAAAAAGGGTCAAAATCCATTCGTATGTTAAAAATTATTATAATCTAATAAAATGTTTCACCAAGATCAACTGAATAATTAATTTTAACAACATAATCTGTAAAAGATAATAATTTATAAGACATATTATTTTTATAACAGTCTATGATTATAAAAATAATTTTCAAATGAAATAAATGATAATTTTGCCTTAATTGTTTAAGCAATCGTTGCTTTAACAAATCATATTTAAGCAATTGCTGAGTACCTTTTCGCCACTAGACTTACATATCAAGATTAAGTTTAAATTAAATATTTCAATTAAAATGAATGATAATTTTACTTGAATTGCTTAAACAATTAATGTTTAAACAATAGGTGAAGAAAACAAAGCCTTAAGTTTTTTCGATGCAAACTTTTTATCTTTTTGATTTCAAATGAAAAAAATTTCAAATGAAAGAAATAAATTATAATTTTGCCTTAATTGTTTAAGCAATTGTTCCTTTAACAAATGTTATTTAAACAATTACTGAGTACCTTTTCGCCACTAGACTTACATATCAAGATTAAGTTCAAATTAAACATTTCAATTAAAATGAATGATAATTTTACTTGAATTGTTTAAACAATTAATGTTTAAACAATAGGTGAATACGTTTTTGCCAAAGGGCTTACGATTCGATATTATATGGTTCAAAATAAGCAAAATAACGGTCTCATTATATAAATTTTATTAGACTTAAGGCCACGGAAATATAATTTTGTTAAAAAAGTTAAACATAGAAATTCAAAATTGGCTCATAAAAATGCGATAAACATTAAAAATGTTCCAAGTGACACGATTTATAGTTATAATATATGAAAATATTGGGATCCGTGCAGTAGAAGTGAGCAAGTAAATATTTGTCTACTTTCTATGAGCTAAGAAAGTGAAAAACTTTCGAAAAAATAGGGCTATACCTCACTTTCAAGTTATGAATAAAAAAGCGAGTCATGAATGAGTCAAAAAGCGGTATCTACATTTCAAGCTGAGCATGTCCTGAAGTACTTCCAATAGTTTTTTTTTCATTTGGTCAAAATCCCTAGACGGGCATGATTTTCGTCCACTTTTCTTGTGTTTAAGCCCACTGTGGGGCGGGGTTCCGGTGCTTCGATTTCGTTAAAATCGCGTAGGGTTATGTATTTTTATATTTTATATTTTATATTTTATATCCGCTATAAAATTTGGGGTAATCGCTATTCGGTGACTTTAAAACGATGATGTTTCGAAAATCAGGATGTGCATCCCTTCGGGCTGCGCAACGGCGGGGTTCCGGAGCTCTGATTTGCATAAAATTTGTAGGATTACATATTTTGATGTGTAAAAGGATAATCCGCTATTTGGGAAAATTTGGGGTAATCAAAAATTTTTTGTTCGTTGGTGAACAACGATGCAAACTTAAGTCTCATCAATTTTTGCCTATTTTTTTTAAAAAGAGTTTAAAACATTACACCTTCTCCTACTTTAGTTGTTTATTAATATATTTTTGTTGTCTATGAATATAATTTTGCATTATAAGCAAATGTTCTTCCTTTAAACCAGATGGTTCATCTATTGGTAGAATATTTCCACTATCTTTTTTCTTAATGGTAGAAAGTTTTATTGCTATAGATGACAATTTTTCTATCGATATCATAAAGTTTTTATCTATTTCAGCTCTTTTAGAATTATTATGCTCTTCATTTATTTGATCAATAATTTTTGTATCTATCTGATGTAATTTATTTATATTATTATCTATTTTTACTTCCATAAATTCCCTCATTATGTAAAGAAAATAATACCAATTTAAAATTATTTTAACATATTATTTAGTCCTTATGGAAGTACCTATAGTAAAACCGTTTTTAATAATATAATATAGTCAGCGAAGTTGGAATGGTCACGTTGTCGTTCATCCCTCACCGAGCATTTAGTCGGCTTCGGATCCTCACTCCTAGTGTCATTCTCAACTTCCCTAACTATACTTAATGATAAAACTAAAATTTCAATTCTTGACAACGCTTTAAGTCTTGTACATTCACTTTGCATATGTTATATCACATATAAAACTACTAAATGATAGGATTTTATAGTAAAGGATCCACTTTGACTAATAATAAAATAAATTTTTGGCATCCAGCCTCATTAATTTCAACGTTTTTTGGTATAGGTAATATACGTATTATGCCTGGCACTTTTAGATCCTTAGCTGCTTATTTTGTACTATTATGCAAAATATTTATAATATATTCCTTGGGTACTAGAGTTTCTTCAATTGGTATCCTTTTCTATATTTTGGCAATAGGATGGTTTATATTATTAATAATTGGCACTTATTCTGCTCATTTCTGTGCTGAATACACCAATAAATTAGATCCTAAAGAAGTAGTAATTGATGAGTTTATAGGACAACTTTTAACATTGTATATAACATTACCAATTAGTATACATGCTTTACCTAATAATAATTATGCTTCATCTGAAATAATGCACTATATTGTAGCATTCATTTTAATTGGTCCATTTGTATTATTTAGACTGTTTGATATAATAAAACCTTGGCCTATAAAATGGTTTGACCATAATATAAAAGGTGGTATTGAAATTATATTGGATGATATTATAGCAGCCATAATGGCTGTTATGACATTTAACGGTTTGCTGATAATATTATAATATATTAATATATAAAAAAATTATATAACAGAACTATAAATAAAATATGTTACATTTTTAATATAAAATTAATTAATTTTGTATTAAAGTGTGTTGTATGAGACTGTTAATAGTCTCATCATGTTAAACAAAAAATAGGTTAGTAATAATTATTAAATTAATAGCGGAAAAAATTACTGGTAAATTGGGCACTATACATTTTGTAGGTATAGGTGGTATTGGAATGAGCGGTATAGCCGAAATTTTACAAAATCTTGGCTATAAAGTTCAAGGCTCAGACTTAGTTGATAACTCTAATACTAAGCGCTTCTTTTTAAAAGGCATTAAAATTTGTATTGGTCATATAGAAGAGAATATAAACGAAGTAGATGTGGTAGTAAAATCTTCTGCTGTTACTGATTCTAATCCTGAAATTATAGCTGCCAGGAATAAATCAATTCCGGTAATAAAACGATCTGAAATATTAGCTGAATTAATGAGTTTAAAAATTTCTATCGCTATTGCCGGAGCACATGGGAAGATTACAACTACTTCTTTAGTAGCAGCAATTTTTGAAGCAGCAGATCTTAGTCCAACTGTGATTAATGGTGGAATTATACATGCTTATGGTACGAATGCTTATCTTGGGAAAGGTGATTTTTTAATCGCAAAGGCTGATGAATCAGATGCAACTTTTATAAAAATTCCTTCAACAATAGGTGTTATTACATTTAGATTTAGCATTTAGATTTTTATGGCTCTTTTGCAGGTGTTAAACAAGCCTTTTTAAGTTTTATTCAAAATATTCCCTTCTATGGTTTTATGGTCTTGTGTAAAGATAATACCGAAACTGCTGAATTAGCAGATAAAATTGTAGACCGTAAAATTTTAACATATGGTATGGAATCTAATAATTTGGATGTGCACGCAGTTAATGTCAGAAATGAGATTAATGGTTCGGAATATGATGTAATTTTATCATCTGAATTTTATGGCACTGAAACAATTATCAAGGATATATTTTTACTTGTTGCAGGTATACATAATGTTATAAATTCAAAGCTTAAATTCAATATAGAAACTATTAAGAATGGTTTTAGGAATTTTGGTGGAGTTAAAAGACGTTTTACTAAAGTGGAGAAATTAAATAATATTACCATTGTTGATGACTATGCGCATCACCCCAAAGATGCTAACTTAAAAACCGCTAAACATATAGCTATAAAACTAAAAGTAAAGTTATAGCTGTTTTTCAACCACATCGTTATAGTAGATTAAGATATTTATTTTCAGAATTTGTAAATTGTTTTACTTATACAGAAACATTAATTATTACCGATATATATTCGGCCGGAGAAAATCCAATTATTGGCATTAGTAAAGAAGCTTTGGCTACCTCAATTAAGGAATCTGATTATCCTGGGGAAGTTCTTATATTAGATTCAGAAAAAAATTTAGCACAATTAATTTATTCCAAAGCTAACCCAAATGATTTAGTTATTTGTCTTGGAGCTGGTAGTATAACAAATTGGGCAGCAGAATTACCAAATGAGCTTAAATTACTATATAAAGATAATATAGCTTTAACTGCTGTCGGCTGACACCAAATATGAAAAAGCGTATTACAGTTGATATTACTGGAGCTTCTGGTATAATTTATGGAATTTCTTTATTAAACATACTAAAAGAAGTTCCTGAGATTGAAACCCACCTAATTATTTCAAATGCTGCTAAATTAACTCTACAGTATGAAACTGCACTTAATTTAAATGAAATAAAAGATTTAGCTGATAAATGCTATAATTATAATGATATTGCAGCACCTATTGCTAGCGGATCATATAAAACTTTAGGAATGATTATTGTCCCTTGTTCTGTTAAAACTTTTTCAGAAATTGCAACTGGCGTAACTAATAGTTTACTAACACGCGCAGCTGATGCGATATTAAAAGAAAGGCGTAAATTAATATTAATGGTACGGGAAACGCCCTTACATTCTGGTCATCTGGAAACTTTACTTAAATTAAGTCAATTAGGAGCCATGATTTTGCCACCTTTACCTGCTTTTTATAAAAATCCTAAAACTCTAGAAGATTTAGTAGATTATTCTATAATACGTGCTTTAGACCTATTTGACTTAAATATACCTTCCACAAGACGCTGGAAATCAGAAGAATAATTATAAATTTTTCATTTTATATACTATTTCCAATGCTTCTTTAGGAGTAAAATCATTGATATCGATAGTAGATAAGAAACTTTCTAGTTCACTGTTTGCAGATTTATTTTGCATAAATAATGGCATTTTATTGTGTAATTCAACCATGTTAGTATTATCATTTGCACTTTTAAGTAATTTTAATATCTGTCCTGCCCGTATAATAACCAAGTTAGGTACTCCAGCTAGTTTTGCTACATATATTCCATAAGATCGATTCGCATTACCCTCTATAACATCGTGCAAAAAAATAATCTTTTCTTGCCATTCTTTTACTTTCATTGAATAACATTTTAAAGAAGATAAACTATCTACTAATTTTGTTAATTCGTGGTAATGGGTAGCAAATAAAGTGCGGCATTTAAATTTATTATGTATGTATTCAAGGCAGCTCCAAGCTATCGCTAACCCGTCGTAGGTAGAGGTACCTCTTCCTATTTTATCTAGTATAATTAAGGATCTAGGTGTGGCCTGGTTTAGAATAGTAGCAGTTTCAACCATTTCAACCATAAAAGTTGATTTACCAATTGCTAAATCATCCGAAGCCTCCACTCTACTAAATATCCTATCTATCACCCCAATACGCGCAAATTCAGCTGGTACAAATGAACCTATATGAGCCAAAATAGCAATTATTGCGTTTTGTCTTAAAAAAGTACTTTTACCAGCCATATTCAGGCCTGTTAACAACCATACACATTGTTTTTCATTTACATCGCAATTATTTGGCACAAAATTATTTACTGCTATATTGTTCTTCAAATTTGCTTCAACAACTGGATGCCTACCAGCAACAACTTTAAACTCATAACTTTCATCAATAATAGGCCTCACATAATTAAGACTTTTAGCCAGATAAGCAAATGAAGTCATAATGTCAAGTACTGCCAGCGCATGTGATAAGCTTGCTAACTTATAAGAATGTTCACCTATTAATTCAACTAATGAATTAAAAATCTCTAATTCAAGCCGAAGCACTTGATCTTGCGCTGTAAATAATTTTGTTTCTAATTCTTTTAATTCTTCCGTAATATAACTTACCCTAGTTGTTAAAGTTTGTTTATGAATAAACTTTTTTGCTGTTATTTTGCTTGATTGCTGTGGACTTACTTCAATATAGTATCCTATAATATTATTCTGTTCTATTCTTAAATTCCCTATACCAGTTTCATTCCTATAGGTTTCTTTCAGCTCATTAAGATAATATTCACGCGTAGATTGCATTTCCTGTAATTCATCAATGGTTGCATTATACCCCATTTTGATAAAACCGCCTTCCCTTACTAAATAAGGTACTTCATCATTAAGTGCTTCTCGTAATTCATTAATTAAAACTTCAAAACCATATAAATCATTAGATAAGCTATGCAAAGAAACTGGTAACGCTTCCTTATAATGAATTAATAAATCTGCAATAACAAAAGATTGAATTAATCCTTCCCTAATAGTAACTAAATCCCTAGGACAACCTCTATTTAATAATAATCTTGATGATGCTCTTTCTATATCACCTATTTTTCCAAGAATATCCCGAATGTTATTGCATAATAGATCGTTAAATACAAAAAATTCTACTATTTCCAAACGAGAAGTTATAGCCTTTGCATTGCGGAGGGGAAAAGATAAATATTGATAAAGCAAACGACTACCTATAGTTGTTTGAGTTTTATCTATTACACCAATTAAGCTACCATTTTTTTGTCCTGACAAAGTGAGCGTCAGTTCTAAATTACGTCTGGTAGCTGCATCAATTACCATAAACTGCTCAGATGATAATTTCCTCGGAATTGATAATTTAGGAACGTTAGATTTTTGCGTAATAGTAATATATTCAACTATAGCTCCACAAGCAGATATCTCTGCAGGTGATAGGTAATTAAAGCTATCTAAAGTGAGTATGTTATAAAAATTCTTTAATTTTAATTCACATTTAGAATATTCAAAAAAACTTTGAACATATGAGGTTATAACTATCTTCCATTCCTGTAAAATGAGTTTAATTTCAGGAATAGATATAAGTTTTTCAGAAATGAATAATTCCTTTGGATTAATTCTGGCAAGATCAGAATGTAAGCTATCTAAATTAGTTATACAGCTACTAAACTCGCCCGTAGAGATATCAATCCAGGCGAGTGCTAATTGATTATCAATTTTTGTTAAAGATGCTAAATAATTAGATATTGTACTATCTAAAAGATTTTCTTCGAGTATAGTTCCTGGTGTTATAATACGTATAACTTCCCGTTTAACGATTGCTTTATAACCCCTGCTTTTAGCTTGTTCTGGTGTTTCCAGCTGTTCACATATAGCAACTTTAAATCCTGCTTTAATTAGTTTATGTAAATAGAAATCACAAGCATGAAAAGGTACGCCGCACATAGGAATATCATAATCCTCATGTCTACCTCTTTTAGTAAAAGCTATATCAAGTGCAGAGGCAGCAGTGATTGCATCATCAAAAAACAATTCATACAAATCATCCATACGATAAAATAATAAACAATCTTGATGAGCTTCTTTAATACTCATATATTGTTGCATCATAGGAATAACAGCAGATGTTTTCATATAGTTTTACATTTTTAACATTAAAAATAGATATCAGTTAATTTGTCCAGAATATTACTATAGTGTTGGCATAAAAATAGACTATAGTAAATTGCAAAGCTCTCTTATTTGCAGGCTTCGCTTATACCTCCTAGTCCCGCATATAACTTAATTTACTATACCACCCTATCATCGTCCAAAATTTATGTAAAGAAAAAAGTCTAGGAGTACTTGCAACTATCCAGAGAAAATAAATTAAATATTATTACAGTATTTTTTTTATTTACTATTATAAAGAAATAGTAAATAAATATATGAGAATGTTATACTAATAAAATATAAAAATCTCAGGACATACATGTTAAACCAAAATCAATATATTATAAATGCACAACAAACTAATATGTTTATTGATGCTGCCAAAAATGGTCAATTATGGTCACTAAAACTTGTAACGATGAAAAAAAACTGTAAAAGAAAATATAAAAATTAATCTTAAAGGTTAAAACAAAAATGGAATTAAATAGAAAAAAAAAGAAAAATTAAACTTAGAAAGAAAACAAAACTGAATGATGAGGGTTCCTCGGCACTCCTTAGATCCATTTAGCCATTAGAAAAATCTGAAAAGAAAAGAAATAAATATTAGAAAAAATGTGATTAGTGAAGGGGATGATTGGAAATATACTTACAGGATATGAAAGTACCGGAGGGAAATTTGCTCTGACATCTACCTGTAAAACAAATATACTATTAGATTATGTTTGAAATTTTTTTATATTAGTATTAAAGGAAGAATAAAAAGATACTTATCTAGTTGTCGCTGGAAGCCAACTGAACTATCGTAGCCTGCCATCCAAGAAGAATCCAGGGGGATCGTTCCTCGAGGAAGTAACTGCATCTATAAAAAGAAAAAGATCATTAGATTTGGTTGCGAAGAAAGAAAGGAGAAAGATAGGATGGTAGGCAGGATAAAGAAAGGGTAGAAAAAGGATAGAAGTGCCAGGGAAGGAAAGGGAATAGCCGCTGGATTCACCTGGTTACCTAGGAAGAAAAGAAAAATAAGAAAGAAACTAATACTTACCTGGGAATCGCCAGGTTACATTCTATCCGATGAAGCGGGCAAAACCAGGCAGTGGTGCAGTCTTGTTGACGTTTGAGGAGGAAGGCAGGCGGCGGAGGAGGTCAGGTTGCTCCGTGTCGCCGCTGAAGTGCAGGGCCCTCCCGGACCCACCGCCCACCACCTTCCCATGCACCTCACCAACACTCACGAAGTTGACGATGCCCTGCACGCGCCAGGGGACAGCCAAAATCATCACCACGACGACGCGAAATAAACGCGAGCGCGCGCGACTACACATGTGTGGTGGTGCATGCGGCGCTCACATTGGCGCGTACACCACGTTGCAGACGGCGTCTACATTGATGCGTCCGCATAAGCGGGAAGATTTATAATTATTGAAAAACCAATAAAGGCGTGCGCACACCGACTATAAGATTAACGAGAGGAAAAGTCAGATTAGAAATTAGGCCGAATTAGAATAATTAAAATTTGTAATTACGCGCCGAGTAAAGGTGGCGCTGCGAGATTTGATGATTGGGCAATTAATTTAGACCAGTTCGGCGAATTAGAAGCGGGATGACATGGCAAATTAGAGCGCTTCGCAGAAGAAGGTCCTTCGGCAAGGACCGGTGGCCATTCCGTGCAGTACCGCTAATTAGAGCAGACGTGCTACATTTTGCTGAAGTTGAGTAGCCATTTTGAGTTCCGTGTAAATTCACGTGGGTCGAAATTTTGTCGAAAATTTTTGTAGCTGATTCCGAATAATTCCGAATAATTTCTTGAAAGATATTTATAATATTTAAAGAACAAATTCGCTCATTTCTTTGTTTCTTTTTTTTTTTTTTGATTCAATTGTGCGCAGAACTTGGTTTGTCAAGGAGTAAACGATGGTAATATTTTAATTAATAAATTTAAAATTATTCTATTCATATCAAATTTTCTTTTGAATTTCTTTTATTGTTTTCCCACTTTTGCCAGTCTTTTCCCCTTTTCAGGAGCCAGTCTTATTTTACAGGTGCCGGATTTCTCTATTACAGGGGCCCGAGTTTGATTTAGGATTTCGAATTTTTTCGCGAGGTTTGCCGTAACCGTTGCCGGTTTAATTTCGTTGATCGCGAGTGAAAGTGATAGTTTGTGACCGCCCGCGCCTTCATAGGGTAGAAAATCGGGTGTGCGTGAAAATTAAATTTACGTAGCAACAGGTTAAAATTCAAATTTTAAATCTAATTAAAAAGGTCAGATGCAGCAGTAAGAACACAGACTATTCATGCTAATCATGATGAAGTTTTTAGACTTGCAGCAAGAGGTGGTCATATAGAGGTATTTAAACTATTGCTGGATCTCACACCAAATACGCTAGATAGAGAGAACATGATTCATGAGTATAATGATGAAGCTTTTAGACTTGCAGCAGGAAATGATCATATAAAAATCTTAGAATTATTAGTTAAATTAACACCAGATCAAGTAAAACAGAAAGAAATGGTTGGTGCAAAGAATGAGGAAATATTGAAAAATATAACTCATAAACCTATTATACAATTTGTACTCATCTTAGTACCTGAGAAATGGGAAATGATAAAAAGGATTATTTGTACTACTCTTCAAGTAAAATTCTAGAAAATGGGATAGAGCTTATTCAAAAGCTTATTATTATGCGTACTGAATTTCCTGATATGGATATTAGCACAATATTTAGCATGAAAAAATTTGCTCAAAAAATTTATAATTTTATACTTACAAGGAGAGTATATGACATCCGGGTGACAAATTCCTTTCTATCAGAATTCACTTCCTATTATTAAAACAATTATATTATAACTATTATGCATTATATTTATGCATATAAAGCTTAATTAAGTGCAATTAAGC
>UCOL01005958.1:0-10423 GCA_900474335.1 Ormyrus nitidulus | reverse complement strand
TTATTCCGTTTAAGTTTCCGATCTACACCTTGTTATTAATAAAATAAGAACAAATTTAGTATTTCGGCACTGAGTTTAAATCTACATAACTTCTAGTTCGTGGCATATTTGCTAGAGTCTAACGAGATTCACGTCTACCTTAGTTTTTGTCTATGACATAAGGTCAGTTCATAACAGCCCCCCCCTTATTAAAAATGCGATCCATGCAGAGGTTCGCATTTTGAGCTTTTGCGTCTATCTATTATATTACTCCCAGGGGCCCCACTCTGAAAGCTAAAACTTAGGTTAAAATGATATTGTATTTAAGTTATCTCATGATTTTAAATTGTTAAAAGTACAAAAAGAATAGTTATGAACTTTAATAACGCTTATGTTTTGCCAGCTTATCGTTCAAATAGTGACCATCATTTAAAATTTTGGGTAATCTAGAAAAACTTCAAATAAGATTCGATAAACAAAAAAAATAAAAATATGTTAATTTCAATAAGTTTTTTTTTTTTAAAAGAAGTTTTTTACTGAATCCTGAAAATTTACATATTGAAAATTTACAGTATCAAATGGCTTATCTTCAATAACAACGCTGAAACTCTTGTTTGCTTTGCCATTTCAAGGCCTTCAGCTTTACTGTTATTTGTGATAACACATACAGTTTCAGCAGGAAAATTTTGATCATGACATTAAAGATTGCATATTTGATCCTCTACCTGAAATTAGTATTCTGAGTTTTACCCTTTTTTTTTTTTTTTTTTTTTTATTTTTGTGCAGCTGTGAGAATGAACATTAACACAATAGCTCAAATGGAAGCTTTATACTATAGTGTAGGAATAACTATCATTTTACACTGCTGGATAACGTGGAATTAAAGAAATCATTCAGTTTGGAGTAATTTTAACGTTTAATTTTAGGAATATTATGCAAATTATGCTAAACAAATGCACATTTTATGGCTGTGTTACTTATTTAACAAGGTATTAGTATAACCTACTATACTGAATGAAATGGAGAAAAATCAATGAATAGATCACTAAACAATGCAAAAACAAGCAAATCTCAGATTACTCAGTGGAAGGTAATAAAAATTATGAATACTCTGATAATTGTTTGTCAAAAACAATAAATTTATACGTTATTAAAATGGCACAACCATCAGATATCCACCTGAAAATAACACTATACTGACAAGAACAAACGTAACAAGTGAAAATGCATTTTTAAATAAGGTTTTTAATATTGAAATTATGGAAAGCATTTTTTTCACACCAATTCAATAGCAAGAAGAAAAACAATATATCAAGGCCAGAAGATTTACACAATTATCTATGTTCTACTGTTGGTTATAGCCTTCCAAAAGAAATGCTTGAAAGCCTAATAAGAGAATATAGGGACGCTTTTAAGCAATTATTTAACTGCATGTAGCATTTTTAAGATTTTATTTCTATTTCAGAAATGCCACTTTCAAGATCTCTATCAATAAATATTTTCTGTGTCTTTTCAACATTGATAGTTAGTTCCAGGGGTAATTGTAACTGAGTTAGCAAATAATGCAATGGTCTTATCATTAAGTCCTAGATTCTTGTCATTATGTCCAAAGTTTTCGACACTATGATGGATTTGATTTACAAACTATACTAAATTGCAAAATAGTATTTTCAAGTTACAATTTATTTTCCTAATGGCATATAAGACCGCTAAAAATTTTATAAAAATAGATAATTTCTTTCAAAATGTTAATAAACTGGAAATTCCTTGTAGAACATCATGTAATATTGGTATAAAAAGAAAAAATGCAAAGCAAAAGGTCCGGTCAACTATTGACAACAATTCAAAACTGTCTGCTGTTCACTCTGTGTTATGCAGTTGCTGTCAACTGCTTCAAACGATTTCTTACTGCTTTGTAACACAGTGTGGCAACCCAGCGTAACCAAATACCAATGCTATATACAAAAATTTATATTTGTTCTTCTGAATACTATGATTAAAATTTGTACAAAAATCATATGCATGTATATATATAAATTGAGAATAAATTCTTTTTCTTCATAATTTGACTGTAAAATTTCTATTAGTATTTCCTATAAAATCATAAGGAATTACAATCATATCCCCTTACACAAAAAAAAAAAACAGCTTTGATCAAAAGTAATGACATTTTAATAAAAGTATTTTATTATATGAATAGTAGTTATTCGGATACTTCTTTTCCTTTTTAATTTAGCCATTCGCTCCTTAAAGATAATAGAATGAAAACATAATTTCCAGTAAGTAATTGATACGCATTTTTATGTAGGATATAAAAACAAATTAAGAAGTATGTTGTAAATATAAAAAAAAAACAACCTTGATAAAAGAGAAATTTCAATTTGCTCAAGATATTAGAGTTATGTCAGGGCCAAAAACTTCCTGTAAAGCAAGTGAATTATTATTGGAACAAAGATTTATTAAAACGCTTACAATCAGGTTATATTAATTATAAAAATTTACTAAAATATCCTTATGACCTATAGAACACTTGTGGCCGGAACTGTAAATTTCTTTCTTGTACTCCCTGTTTTCTTTAGTCGGTTGTGGCATATACGTTGCCATCTATGATTCCCTGCTGCACAGCAGTATAAGTAAAGCAGCACGCCTTACATTTTAATACTGGCTTGATCACCGAAGGGTTCCCAAGACACCCTGGGCATCTGGGAGTCCTCAACTCCTTAGTCAATCCTACGCTATGGAGATTGACGAGGATCCAGTCTCTAAAAAGATGTGGCGAGCATTTGACGCATCGCCAAGTGGTGTTATCCGGAGCCAGGAAGTACAGGACTCTGGTGTGGGACACGTCAAGGTAAACGTTGTTTCTTTTATCCAATTTTCCCTCATGAGCTTCGCTCAGCTGTTTCATGCTGATGGTGGGCCCGAGGTTATTAATGTCGACTGGTAAACCTCTTGGAGGAGGCAGCTCTATCACATTAACAGCCATAGCCATGGCAGGCTGAAAGACTGGCATCCAATTAGGAGGGGGAAGGTTGACCCATTCCGCCGGGTTTAATACCCAAGCATTCATCTCCAACGGGTTTTCGCTGTAAATGAAAATTTGCTTAGGGTGTATGAGAGAGAGATAAAAATAGAGATAGAGATAGAGATATAGAGAGAGATAGAGAGAGAGATAGAGAGAGATAGAGAGAGAGATAGAGATAGAGAGAGATAGAGAGAGAGATAGAGATAGAGAGAGATAGAGATAGAGAGAGATCAAAAAGAGGAAGAGAGAAGAAGAAATATATATATATATATAAAGAAAAAAAGAATAAGATACGTATATCAGCAATAATTACTTTTGTGGTGGCTCCTCGTCGACAATCTCCACGTCCTCCACCTTAATTTCTTCAAAGCCGGACATGTTTTAACGTCAAGGTTCCGGAAGATAATGGCTCCGAACGCTTTTGTTCGTAGCGAGATTCAATTCTCGAACCTTAAGCCCCATTCACATCATGAAATACGTAGTTTCACCCCGAATCCACAATTCCTTCTCCTGAATTAGTATCAACCCGGTGCGCTGCGAGCGCTAAACCTTTTTATGTTAAAAATAGGAATTTTACCGCGGTACAACTTAGAAAATAATTTCGATTGACAAATTATACGTAGATAACATGTAATTGATAAGTTTATTTTGAAATGTTTAATTTTAGGTAATTTCAAGAAAATTAATTGATCATAATCATTCCATTTACGTATCGACCCTAAAACTAGAATAATCAGAAATTTCGCCCATGAATTAATTTATGTAAGGACCAAATAAATCCATAAAAGAAAACAGGATAGGAAGTACCAACCCCGTTCCATTCCGAGTTCCGGATAAATAAGGATAACTATTAGATTAATAATTTTAAGACAAATAAGGGAGAAGGGAGCCCCATCCTTCGCTCCCTTCCATGAGACACTTCCTATGTTCATTAAGATAAAATTCATACTTTAATTAGTTCTTTAGTTAATTTCTTAATTTCACATTCCAAGTTAAATAAAAAACCGGTGTCTCTCTCATTCCCTTATCTGTTTATGATTTATTTATTAAACTAAAAGCGTGTATACAATGTTAGTTACAAGGTTCCTTATAATTAGACGTGATTTAGAGCTAGTTTGGGCGCAAATAAGCATGTTTAAGTTTATCCAGGTGAACTACCTTAGTTCTGCCGTTCCCTAAATCTATTTTAGCATTCCGGTCACCTATTAATTCTAATATTTTGTATCTTCCGGCATACTGTTCATCAAATTTCCCTAATCGCGGTTCTTTAAGTAAATACACATCGTCTCCTACTTGGAAAGTCTTTACATTTAATTTCGCATCATAATAACGTTTTGATTTTTCTTTTGCTTCCAAAAGTCGTTCGCGTGCGCCCTTTTGTGTCTCGTTTAATTTCGCAATTAATTCATCTAAATGCATCTCATAAGTTTTATCAACGTTTCGGGTTTCGAACTCAGATGGCAGCCGGGCCTTTCTGCCGAAGATTAATTCATGTGGGGTAAAACCATGTGCGGAATGGACAGAAGTATTATATGAGAACATGGCCATTCTGATCCAGCAATCCCAGTCCGTTTTGTCTGTAAACATTTTCAAGTATTCTACTAGAGAATGATGACTTCTTTCTAAAGATCCCATGGACTGAGGGTGGAAGGCAGTGGAACGAAGCTGATTTATTTTGAAAATTTTTGCAACTTTGGCCAGAAGAGCGCTTTGGAAATTGCTACCCTGATCGGTTTTAATATTTTCTGGGCAACCGAAACGCGTAATAAAATCAGTAATAAATGTACTGGCAACCATTTCCGCCGTGGTATCACAAAGGGGAGAAGCTTCGGAATATTTCGTTAGATTGCATTGTAAAGTTAATAAATATTTATTTCCGGCATTGGTGACGGGCAAGGGACCGACTATATCCATTTCCAGGATTTCGAAAGCTCTATTAGGGGTGGTTGTAATTTTCATAGGAAATTTTGTTTTAACGCGAATTAGTTTTCGTCGCTGGCATTCTTCGCAAGTCCGAACGTATTCCGTTATTTCTTCCCTCATCCCTGACCAAAAGAATCTTTCACGAACGCGTCTGTAGGTTTTACTCATCCCTTTATGACCTCCGATGGTGGAATCATGAGCTTCACGAATTATTTCTCGTCTATCTTCATTAGGAGGAATAATCACTTCCCCAGTACAAATGTTTATCTTAGGGACTTCATTACTCCAATGGGAACGTATAGCGTTCTCGATTGGTAACCAAGTGATTTCATCTAACCCGTCATTGACTTTAGAAATACTGACCGACGATACACCCTCATTTATCATAACGGTTCGCAAGGAGACAAGACAATGAATAATTTCCTCTACTTCCGGTATTTCCTCAGCTCTTTCTTTAATGAATAGGGAATAAACAAATTTTCCATTGAAAAGAGATGACTTTACTATTGAGCCTATATCATTAGGTTCTTCCTTTAGCCTTTCTATATCGAGCATGCCCGAATCCACCAGTTGCCGACAAATCGGGGTGTTAATTGTACAATCTACGGACATAAAATGCGCGATATTATCTCTTCTCATGACCAACTGGTCTCGTGAAAAGCACAGACATTCTACAGCAAAAACCGTATGATCAATGGTAGACTGGATAGCACAAGACTTTACCCTGTTTATTGTTATATTATCATCAAAATCCTCAGAATCGCTGGACACACTCGGGGGAGTAGGGTTCTCATTAAGTTTTTGTTTTTTACATATACTTTTCGCAAACTTCTCAAGTTCCTCTCCGGTAGTCTTATCGTTATTTACCAAGGTTTTACCTTCATCGTTCCGTTCCTCCGGGTGGGTCAACTCAAGGGAGAGACCCCCCGCCTCGTCGTTCCGTTCCTCCGGGTGGGTCAACTCAAGGGAGAGACCCCCCGCCTCGTCGTTCCGTTCTCCTAGGTATATCAATTCAAAGGAGGGATCCCCTGCGTCTATTAATCCATTGTTCATTCGGGTAAGGGAATAGGCGGAGTCTGGACTCTCACTTCCGTCGGATGCCCCTTCCTGAATAGAATGGTCGACCCCTTTTAAAAGAAAAATCCTTTCAATACCGGATTCAGGGAGAGATTCGTCTGGAACGAGATCCTCAGGAGGGAATAGATCAGGAACGGGATTCCTTGAGAGTGCGTCCGCATTCATGTTGATTTTTCCTGCTTTATGCTTTATTTCATACTCATACTCTCTTAATTTAATTTTCCAGCGAGCCAATCTAGAAATAGGATCTTTAAGTTTATGAAGCCAAAGCAAGGCTCTGTGGTCCGTTACCAGAGTAAATTTTCGTCCGTATAAATAGGGTTTAAATTGAGCCACCGCGTAAACCATGGCTAGTAATTCTTTCTCGGTAGTACTATAATTTCTTTCGGCGTCGCACAATGACCTCGATGCGTAGGCAACTGGAAGATCTCTACCGATGGATCCCTGACTTAATGCCGCGCCTAATGCGAAATTTGACGCATCCGTTGTAACGATGAAGGGCTCATTGAAATTAGGAAACCTTAATAAAGGTGCGGTACACAATATTCGTCTAAAATGATCAAAGGCCTGTTCTTGTTTCTCTCCCCACATAAAAACTTTTCCTTTACGCAAAAGAAAATTTAAAGGTTGTGCTATTTTAGAAAATTCTGGTATAAATCGCCTGTAATAACCGACCAAACCGAGAAATTGCTTAATGTTTTTCGCGTTCTTAGGTCGAGGGAAGTCGGATACGGCGCTTATTTTTCGAGGATCCGGCCTTACCCCTTTATCTGAAATTATGTGACCTAAATAAGCAACCTCGCGACGGAGGAAAAAGTATTTATCGGGTTGCAGGGTGAGGCCTGCCGTTTTTAATCTTCCGAATAATTTTTTCATTTTGCAAGTATGATCCTGAAGGGACCTTGCGTATACTACAATATCATCCATGTAGACAAACAACTCTATCCCCTGCAACCCGCTAAGCACCTTATCCATGAGAGACTGAAAAGTAGCAGGTGCCCCTTTTAAACCGAAAGGCATTCTTTTATACTGAAGATGACGGAATGGAGTGGAGAACGCGGTTTTGGGAGCATCCTTTGGATCAATTGGAACTTGATGGAACCCTGATGCTAGGTCAAGGGTGGAAAAATAAGTGCTCCTTCCCAGTTGATCGAGGATTTCCGTTATATTGGGAAGAGGGTAAGCAGACGCGACGGTTTTTTCGTTTAAAGCTCGAAAATCAATGACGAGTCTCCATTTCTTATTTCCCTTGGAATCAGGTTTTTTAGGTACTATCCATAAAGGAGAATTGTAAGGAGATTCGGACTCTTCAACGATATCATTCTTGATCAAATCCGCGACTTGACGTTGTATTTCCTCTCTCAAATGCGGAGGGCAACGATATTGTTTGGTATTAATGGGTATCTCATCCGTGGTAGGAATTTTATGCATCCTAAAAGATGTCTTGCTAAGCTTATCGCCCGGTAAGTGAAACTGATAAGAAAATTCAGAAATCAATTTAATGAGATTATCGCGCTCTATTTCATTTAATTCCTTCATGTCCAGAGATTCGATTAAGGTCTTAATACGTTCCTCGAGAGTTTCCTTGATTTTAGATTGATCCGCTATTTGAATAGATCGTATCGGCACTATTGTGTTCGAAAAAGGCTCAAGTATGACTGGAGGAATAGTAATTTTTATATTTTCAGACGTAGAATTAATAGCGAATAGGGAGGCTCTACCATTCCGATTGGAAACGACACATTCCCCTATATAAATACCCGGTCCGGTTTTGATCTTGGGAATATATCCTTGAGTCTTAGAGGGATTTGATATAAAAATATGAATTAGGATCTTGGTTCTAGCAGGTAGATAGAAGGTATCATGCGTAGAAAAGGAGATTGTTTGTCGACCCAAGGATAAAGTATTGGTTCCAAATGACAGCACAGCCTTTCGTTCCTTTAGAAATTCCACCCCTAGTATTCCATCTATAGATATGGGAAAATCGTCCGATACAACGTTAAAACGGCAATTGGACTTATCAAAAGAGACGAAAGCATATCCCTGGGTCTGTATGAGACCTTCCCCTATTCCGGAGAGCTGATATAAGGCATCCCTATGGATTTGTATTGAATCCCTTAATATACTCTTTTTTATAATATTTAAATCGGAGCCCGTGTCTACCAGAAACCGAGGAGTTTTGGTTGTCAATTGATCGCTATAAAAGGTAATTATGGGCGTCTTGGATTGATTAATGGTGGCGGCGTGGATAACAGTGCGGTTTTGGGCACTATTGGGTTTTGTCCATAAGAGCCCACCATCGTGCCTGCTTGGGGAGCTCGGTTGAAGTTTACAGGTTGTGGAAAGTTGGGTCGAGAATAATTTTCAAATCGGTTATTTGTACGGGATCTACAGTTATCGAAAGAGTGCCCCGATCGTTTACAATAATTGCAGAAAAGGGAAGAATCCGTTCTTCTCCTTTTTTCATTCCTACATTCGCGAGCAAAATGACCCAAATTACCACATTCGTAGCATTTAGGGGGAATTTTCGCGGGTGGTCCGGTTTTTGTTTCTGCGTCAGTTAAATAGATTCTTTTCCGGGTTGTTTCTTTATCTTCACCGTGTAGTTCTTTCTTTTGCTGAACATGTTTTTCGCAATCTATTGCTACGTTAACCGCAACCTCCAGGGAGGTCGGCCGTTTTCCTATCATTTGGAAAGCAACCTCGTGATCTAATCCCAAAACAAAACATTCGTTTGCGGTATTGATGGTGCCTTCCATCATGCCGCGCGCCACAGAGTATTCAAAATTATCATTAATCAATTCTTGAGCTTGTTGCACGATTTGTTATACCCAAAGACCGTAATCAGCCACCTTCTCCGAGGGACGCTGTTTTATGCGAGCTAAATCGGTTTGTATTTGGGCTAAATTCTGGGTAGGTGCGTAGACTCTTTTTAATTCGGTTAATAATTGTGTTAGGCTAGAAATCTCCTTAAATTGCAAATGGGTTTTCGCTTGTCCAGTTATTTTCGATTTAACGAGTCGTAAAAAGAAATCCTTGTCGACAGGATCAACAAAACGTTCCGCGTCGTTGCATTCCCGGATGAATTGATTGACAGATACATCACGCCCGTTAAATTCTGGGAGGATTCTACAAACCTCAGAGGATTTTTTATAATTCGTTCTTAGTTCTCGTTCAATGCTAGAACCTTTGTCCGAACTGAGATTTGTTATGTGAATTTCCGCATCAAAGGGGGAAGTGTCAGATCCATTGTTCCCTTTGTTTATTAAGGCCGGAGTTGAACGCGGTTGTTCAGTTCTTTCTGCGCGGTTATTGGGGATCGCTATTAGGTTGGGTTGGTATAATTCCACCTTCCATGAACCGGATGCCTGTCCACTTAGGTCGGACATTTTGTTTAACCTTAATAATAGCCTAACTTTTAAGTGTTTACAGTTGAATTCTTAACTAAAATTTTATACGCCAATTGTCGTAAAATATTAAACTTATAATTAGCAAAATTATTCTAACCTAATAATTATTGAATTCTCAGGATGATTTATTTGCAAAAATTGAATTCGTAACTTGCAAAAACTATTGAAATATTTAAACCCGTATTCTGATTCTAAACGAATATTCAAATTTTAATTTTAATTATGTTACTAGAAAAAATATTTTAACTCGCAAAAACTATTCTAATTATTGAACTATCAACTATACAAATCCCAATTATTGAGATATTAATTAGCAAAGAATATTTTAAATTTAACCTAACTCGCTCACTCGCTCAGGTACTTATCTAATTTTGCTATTGTCGCTGGTGCTGCTGATGCCGCTATCGCAGCTAGAGTTGCTGATGCTGCTGAGGCCGCTGTCACAGCTGTAGCCGCTGGAGTTGCTGGTGCTGCTGAGGCCGCTGTCACAGCTGTCGCAGTTGGAGTTGCTGGTGCTGCTACTGCTGCTGCTGTTGCTATTACTGCTGCTACTGCTACTGCAGTAGCTACTGCAACTCTCGTCACTGCTGATGTTGTTGCTGTCCTATTCTTTTGAGGAGGCCGTTGGTTCCTTGTAGCAATGTTTACAGTTGGGTGGCGTAGACAGGCAGTGAAGCGATCTTAAATGACGGCCAGATCGGAGTTGATGTGGCGTTCCCAAGGACTTCCTTTTGACCACTGGAAGCTGCTTCCTGGGGATGTCCTCGGATTTGCCAGCAGACCCAGACTCTCCCGGCATTTGCCTTGAGCCCAAGGAAAACTGCGGCTCAAAACCTTGGGCGGGTGTCGAAGCAGTTTCCTCTTCCAATGGTTAGGCTCCTTCCAATAAATCCTTCCGACTCCTTTGGATTATCCCACCGCTGTCACCAATTTGTTATGACCCGGGTTGGGTCATTGAGTAGGAAAAGAGCCTAGATGGTCAGCTCGCCTATTTTCCTTTATCAGTCCG
>UCOL01005957.1:0-10416 GCA_900474335.1 Ormyrus nitidulus | reverse complement strand
CCTGAATTTTTTGGAAATATTTTAGCAAATATTCTTTGAGTACTGGTGAGTTGAACGCAGTTTGCTGCTCCGTAGGAGCGTGGTCCCGCGAGTTGATACGAACTGGGAAAGAACCTCCTTAATAGGTTTTCTCGCGAAACAGATAAGCACGGAGACTCTTTCACTATAGCCAATGAGAGTTTTGCTCTACCCAGATGTTTTTAAAATAATGAATATTTCAAAAATTAAAAATCTAATTTAAATTATTGCTTATTGGTTTATTAATTTTATATCGTTTTATTTTAGGTTACCGCTACATCAGACAGTGAATTTATGAGATGTTTACTTGATATAATAGAGGAAAATATTGATTGCGTCGATGCAAGTGATCAGAATACTTTGAAAACTGCAATATCATCTGTCAAATCTTTTGATGAAATGTTAGCAACTGAAAATTTCCACAGTATAATTACACAGTCATCAAAGACAAGTCCTGCTGTAATACTATTAAATATTTTTAAATTTAGTCTAAAAAATAATGTATCACTTTCTGGTATGTCCGAAGTAATATCTATAGTAAATAGTATTTATCCTGAACCTATTTTACTTGATTCGAAATTTGCACTTAGTAATATTTTTAATCCTAAATGTGATATTGAATACCATGCTGTATGTACTGGTTGTACTATGTATATTAAAAGGTTTTACAAAGAAAACACCTTGATAAAATGTACAAATTGTAGAGAGAATATGAATTTGAAGCAGTCATCAAGTTTAAATTTTTTTACAATTCTCGATCCACAAAAACAAATAGAATTTTATTTATCGAAGCATGAGGACTATTATAATATTGTATTAAGTAAAGACTTAAATGAAGAAGGAATTTTTAAAGATATCTATGACGGAAAGTGTTATAAGTCATTAATAAAGAATTTTCACGTAAATGATACAACTGTTTACATTACAGTTATGTTTAATACAGATGGGGCTGCCTGTTTTAAATCTTTGAAGTTTTCTATATGGCCTATACATTTAATAATAAATGAATTGCCCCCCCCCCCAGGAAAGATTAAAACATACAATCACATGCGGATTGTGGTTTGGAAAACATAAACCAAATATGAGAGTTTTCTTAAAAGCATTTGTTCAAATTATGAACAGATTATCAAGCGGTATAGAATGTAATATTAACGGCAAAATAAAAATAGTAAAAGTCTTTGCAACTATCGCTTGCGTAGACTCTGTTGCACGAGCGCCCATGCAAGGAACAGTGCAATTCAATCGAAAATTTGGCTGTAATTGGTGCTACCATCCTGGGAATTACATTGCTGGAAGCATGCGATATGATGCGGTCGTTCCTCATCCAGAATATCGAAAACATGAAACTATGATTACACACATGCAAGAACTACGTAAAGTGAAGGGACCGGTATATGGAGTAAAATACGTTTCTCCTTTAATAAATTTACATTCGTTTGATATTGTAAAAGGCTTTGTACCTGATTACATGCACTGCATTGCAGAAGGAGTAGCGAAACAAATTACGCAGTATATTCTAAATGGTTTGAAAAAAGAAGATGTTAATAAAATAAATGATTATTTATTAAGAATTAAAACTCCGTACCAAATTGGTCGTCGGACAAAATTTTTAGACGATAAAGAATTTTGGAAGGCAAAGGAATATGAAAATTGGCTATTATACTATGCTATTCCACTTCTTACACCACTGTTAGAAGAAAAATATTTAAAGCATCTAGCATTACTTTCGGACAGTTTGCACATTTTGTTAAAAAGCAATATAAAGTTTGAAGAAATAGAAGAAGCAAACGAAATGCTTCATCAATTTGTAGTAATGGTTCAAGAATTGTATTCCAAAATAGCGATGACATTTAATGTTCATCAGCTACTGCATATAGCCCAAAGTGTCGCAAATTGGGGACCACTTTGGGCTCATTCTACGTATGCCTTTGAAAATGCGAATCGCATATTGCTAAACGCAGTTCAATGTTCAAAGGGTGTAATTAAACAAATACTTAGGTTTTTGTTCATTGAAAGTTGCACAGCAATTTTAGAACAAGATATTTTCGATACAGAAAATTACAGATACTTCAAAGAGAACGTAGTATGCAGCGTAAAAGTAAAAGATACAAGATATTTTGGAGAAAATATAAATATTAACAGCGAACTACTAAATAACTTTCAGCTGCAAGAAGATAACATTCGAGCCTATAAAAAAATTGTTAAAAATGGATGCTTATATGCATCATATGTAAAAGAGAATGAAAGATCTGACAACTCTTTTGCCTTTCTACGCAATGGAAAGTTTATCAGAATGTATGCGTTTTTAGTAGACACGGATCAACAGCAAACAGTATTGTGCCACGTTATAGAAACAACAGAAAATAAATATAGTAAAATATTACGTGAAATTAATTCTATAAATAGTGATTATTAATTCTATAATAGTGATTATTGCATAGTAAATACAGAAGAAATTTGTTCTGCATGTGTTTTTATAAATGTAGAAGAAAAGCAGTATATTTGTGCTGTGCCCAATGCTTTACATTATTAATTTCTGGGCCACTCTCATTTTATAAAATTTTTAAAGAAAATGATTTAAGGTATCTTCTCGAAAAATCTGAAGTCAACTGAGCGTCCTAAGCAATATCATTTTAAAATCGTGTAAATATAATTTTCAAACGTTTATAAAATAAAATTATGAATGTTAAAAACAATTAAAGAAAGTTTCCGTAAACTATAATATTTACTTTAATTATTACGTTTTGCACATACATGCATACTTGATTCTCGTAGTTTTTACATTTGTTGCTCGTCGTCTAAACGTGAATTGGACGTTAGGAACGAACAATTTTTGCGTATAATATACTCTTTTGTACCGAACTCGTAACTAATAGTTTTGAATCTTTTTACATTCGGATTATAGGTGTACTGTGTATACTGCAGCCATTCAATTTTACGTATTTCTGGAGCAGATGATGAAACATTAAACATTATACTTTTAGTAATAAATATCTTTATTTTGCCTATCAATGATCAAATTTTTTAAAAGATTCTTAAAAATATAAATTTCTTCTTTCTACATCTCGTTTTTGGTATCGATCTGCCACTTGTAAGTATATCAATTTAAATATTTTTCATCAGCGACATGGCTTCCGTATAACCTCAAGTTAAAACGTACATTTTCAAATATTATTGTTTCAATTATTTGTCTGGAAACTTGCATTGATTACGACGCATTGACAGGGTGGCGAGAGCGCACCTCGGCCGATCGTCAAAGTATAGCAGCGCTGGGCGCATACGGTTGGTGCATAAGTGACCGGAGAACAGTGTAAAAATTGTTATCTTTTTATAAATTTTTGACAGTTATTTCCATGAGAAGAAATTGATTTTTCGAAAGTTGTTAAATTAAAATAATTTTAATTTTCACTAATTTGGCGGTTCGGAGTGATTTCCATGAATTGCAATCGAGCAAAAGTACACCGGATTTTTATTCCTCATAGCTTTAACTATGTTTTAGTATTTTCTTTTAAATTTTTTTCGTGAAAATTCAGTTGAAGCAGGATTTTTAAGCCTTTTTTCGTCATCTCAGACCACTGTGCGCCTCTGCCTGTGCAACTTTGGCGATCGGTTAGGCGTGTTTTCACATCCTACAATGTGAGCGGGAGGTGTGGTATGTACGATTTCGGTGTTTAAGCCTACGCAATGTGACATAAACACCCAAATTTAATATATTAATACACCGACCATCTCCGGAGCGGGTTTTCCTAAATAGGATTTATCCCATTGGGTTTGCCTTTAGGTTTTCCCCGCTCCACAGGCATAACCCTGGGCAAATACGGAGATGGAGTTAGGTAAGGAGATAGGAAAAGGATAAAAAAATAGGAAGAGTAATAGGGTGATAGGGTGAGAAGCTACCTTAATATTAAACAAAAAATGTTATTATTAAACCATTTTCCTTCCTTTAAAAAAAAACTATTTTTCTATTTACTAACTATATTCTTTAAAAGGATCACTTAACTCATCTTATACATTAATTAAACATTAAAAAAAACCGCTCCCAATTCATTGGCACTTAGCTTCCTCCTAACTAATTTATCGTTCCAATATTATCTCCGAGGTTCATTAAAAACAATCGATTTCGTCAACAGAATTTCAAACTCATCTATATTTAATTAATTATTAATTTTTGTATTATTTTATTTTTATATGTCCATTTTAGAATTTAATAAACAGAAAAAATATATATAAAAATTTTGTTATTGGAATATTTAAATTCCTAAAAAACCGAATTTTTGAAACTCCATGCGCAAAGCTCGATTTCACGCAAGCTTGAATAAAAATGCATGCGCTAAATCAAGCTTTGTACAAGTGGTATCAAAAAATAATGTTCAATATAAGAGTGTCAGAAAAAGGTGATTTTAACCGACTGTTACCTTTTCACGCTATCTTCGTTTTGAAAAAAATTAAATAAAAATTTCAAGAAAATTGAATTTTCTCTAGCAATTATTAGACAAAAAAAAGTAATTTTTTTTATTTTATATTACTGAAACTAGTGTAAACAATCATAATAAAATAATAACAATAATAAAAATATGACTGTACTATGTTATACATATAATCGCGATACCATATATAAATTAAAATCGTTGTAAAACAAAAATTAGTAATTGAATTTTAAAAATTCTTTTTAATTTTGAAAATTTACTTAAAGACGAAAAAAATAAAATACCGATTATGCACTAAGATATATAACCATTCAAAAAATTTTCGAAAAAAAAAACCTTAATATCTTTGATCCTAATAAGTTTCATGAGCTGAAAAACTATACAGACCGAAATATACAAAAGATCTACCTTTTCCCAAAATTTTAAGTCAATTGAAGCAAATTTTAGACCCATCACAAAAAAATATAAAAAAATAAGCCGCGGAGGAGACAAATCGGTTCAACAGAAGCTGAAATCCAGGTGTACACACACACACTCACGCGCACACACACACGCACCCATACACTCACATCCATACAGACGTTTTTGAAAAACCATTTATTCTTGTTCCTGACACCTTAAAATACAATTACAACAGGTTTTTATAAAAACTCAAAAAATTACTATCACAAACAGTCCATCTATGGATGAATACTAAGCATGATCGTGTAATACGAATCATCTAGTTTTTGAAAGCTCTTAAAAATACACTGTAATGAAAATGGCTTTCTCCACATACACTAAAATTAACGTGGTAATTTGCAGTACACATTATCATTATTTCAATGTACGTTCGAAGATGATTCTTGATCAAATTTACTTACCAAAAAAAATATGCAAAAAACCGAAGAGTCAATATTTCTCATTTTTCTTTCAATCTCTATCTTTCAAAGGATCCTGTTGAAGTTGCTTTGGCAAACCTATAAATAATTTCATTTCCACTCTATTATTGAATCCAAATTGGAAATTAAAATGTTTACCTATCGACTTGGAAATGCTCAATTGATGCAAATGCTAACTTTTTCTTATTTTTTATGCTCAACACTTGATAATTTGAGACGTTATTATTAATTCACAATCTTAGTTATAAAAAATGGTTTATTTTTTTTAATGCAGAAGGATCGAACGGAATTGAAAGTTTTGTTTTAAATCTAAATTAAAGTATTTTTTGAGAATTTTCGAATCAACTGCAGAACTATAAATGAAGAAAAAAATGAATATTATTAAAGCGCATAAGACCTTACGAATCATATTCAATTATTCATTGCCAACAAGAGTTTATGCATCTATAAATGCATGAAGCGAGCGTTCACGTTAATATTTCTATGAAAAAGGTAGTCTACTGTATTCTTACTTTATGCATGATTAATGATCGATTTTACATTTAGACTCATTATGCTATTACTTGCATAAAAAATCAGTTGTCACCGACATGGCAAGTATGCGCAGAGTGCGCAATCTACTCCATTAAATTCCAGTTTTCATGAAATTCTATTCTCCGCCACTGTGTCTTCTTACTATACGAAAGACTTTCTCCAAGAGTTTATAAAAGTAGAAAAGCAATATTTAATTTATTTTTTGAATCTGTAGAAACAAATTTATGGAATTTTTTTAAAATTCTTATTTTATAAAAGAATTCAGTTTATAAAAGTAAATTGAAAGCGCTGTAGCAAATTAATAATTATTAGTATTCCATGTACGATTTTTTATAGTTAAAAAGTAGTAATAAAAAGAAATGAGGCATAAAATTTTTCTTACTCATCATAAAATTGGTTTAAGAATACTTGGCGCTTGGCCGAATGAAAGACATTTATCAGGTCTATATTTTACAGCAGGAATAACAATTTTCTTTTTAGTTTTTCAAATATGGAACATCACGGTAGTTTATGATGATCTTGACACACTTATGGATAATTTAGTTTCCACAATAGGAGTGATTTCGGGAATATTTAAAGCGATGACTTTTCGTATAAAACGCAGGTAAACTATAATACCTGTTTTGCAGATTATTATTATATATTGGTGTTTTTAAATATTAATTAAATTGTCGACTTTGATTACATTTAGAAAGTTAATGCTTACGATAAAAAAAATGTTTCAAGATTGGAAAACTGAAAATAACGAGTCCCAAAATGAAGTAATGATAGAAAATTGTGCTCGTGCTCAATTAATATCAAAATTAGTTATAATGCTTTATAATTCTATGAATTTTACATACTTCTCAAGGACTTTAGTGTCTTATATTTTTGACAATATTGAAGAAAGGAAATTTTTGGTACAGATTACATTTCCGTTCGATGGACAACGATCACCAATTTATGAAACCATAATTCTCGGTCAATTCATTACTGCAACTTTATGCTTTAATGTACAATCGCTGATCGAAGGTTTACTTGCTACATTGGTAATTATGAAAACAGAATATATTATTAATTAAAAGCACGTTGATTAAATCTATTTATGTAATTTAAATTATTTAGATACTTCATGCATGCGCGAAAGTGGATATAGTAAGAAAAGAAATTGCCTTATTTTCAAAAATTTGCCAATCAAATCGCAATAATCGTAAACTCATATTAATAACTTTGAGGCGATTATCGCAGAAACATATGAAGTTTATTGAATTTTCGGACAGTATTCAAGATATCTTTGCATTTGTTTCGTTTTTCCATGTTTTCTTTTTGACATTATTACAAGTGGTTTCCGGATACATGTTTATTGATGTAAGACAATATTTAATGAATGACCTACATTCCCTTTTCTTGCACTATAAGAAATCCAAATTACTAAATTTTACTATGTTCTTCCCTTAATGAGAGAGCATACTTGCAATATCGGGGATTTTTTAGGTACCTCAGTGTAAGATTATTAAATAGTATTAAATGGTTGTAGGCGTTGGAAAGAGGAGCAAAATCAATCAATTTAATTCACTATGCAGTTTTGACCATATCGTTTTTAATAAGTACAGGCTATTACTGTATTGCGGGAGAATATTTGACGACTCAGGTTTGTTGTTTGCAAGTTACAATACATAAATTAATAAATAATCATTTATTTCATTTCAGAGTGCATTAATTTTTAATGAACTGTATAATTGTTACTGGTACGAATTTAAGAATCGTGATAAACAAGCAATAAACTTTATGCTTGTAAAAGCTTGCAAGCCAGTTCATTTGACAGCTGGAAAATTTAGTAATTTATCGCTTATATATTTAACCAGTGTAAATAATTTTTATTCTACTTTTTGGAATGGTTTTATTTGCAATATTCGTGCAATTTTTTTAAAGAGATGCGAAGACTGAATGTATAAATACATTTGTATAACAGATCTTTTTATGCAATGAATTGTTTCAGATAATGAAGACTTCATTTTCTTACCTTTCTTTAGTTCGAGCGGTTCGTTAAGAAGCTACAAAACATATATTTTTAAATTTGCATATATTATTGGTATTAAGAAAAGTAAGGAAGAATAGAACCTTTTGACAACTATCATGAATAAATCATACTTTTACAAAGAGTACAAGTTGAGAGTGTAAAATTTTTATTACATAAACTTACAATTATGGGTTTTTTATTAACAGTTATTTTACATTTCTATAAGTATATTTAAGCTTTATATATAATGCTAAATCATCAAAATGTAAAGAATATTCATAAATTTAAATGTTTGTATACATGTGTTGAAGTTTAATTGGGTCGTAATTTTAATTCTTAAATATTTTAATCTAAAGGTGAACGCAGTTCGAAATTCTCTCATTACCTACGTGTACAAATAGAGTGCAACGATACCGCGATTTAATAAAAAATAAGACAAAAAAATGGAGAAACATCTTGCATCAAGGGGAATGATCACGCTTTCAATAAATTTGTTATATTTGAAAGGTATTATAGCTTACAGGGCTATTATTATCTATAGTCTTACTTCTCTACAAATACGCAATAAAATTGGCAAGTAAATGTTTCAGGGAAAGTATCATCCCTATACCGCATTAATATCCTATGCATAAAGTTTGTACAATGTTTTTGTGATCGCACTCGCATTTTATTTTATTCATAAACGGAAAAGTACGCTATAAAATGATCCCCTGGCCACCCAACTACTTTCTTTCTTTTTGCTGCTCTGAAATTATTTAAATAACTATTAAACAAGAACATTTAGTGTCAGTTTATCGTGCATAGACAATTTTAATACAAAAAAGTCTAATTAATAATATCATGTTGTCTTTATATCTATAAGAATCTATAGGATTTTTCATCTTTTATTTTCAATTTAAGTTATGTTATGTGAAGTTATGAATTATGTGCATCCTAAAATTGTACTTCAATACCCGATCTCGAACATGGAAACTTGGGAAATTATACGGGGAAAAAAGAAATTCTTCTTACTTCCCTTTGCAACAGCCAAATAATGATGTTGCAGTCTTGAAGCGCACGAAACTCTACACTTTGCGGTAACGCGATCGTGCGAAGCTTTTTAGTTTATTTATAAACGCTGCGGGGAACTTAGTACAACCTATCAAATGAAGAGCGCTGAACTTCAAAAAAGAGAAATGTAGTACTTGCTCTCGCACTTTTGCACATGAAATATTTAATGCGTGCAAGTACAGTTCAATACACCGCGGTACGGATCGCGTTGAAATATAGCAAAAGGCGTTAGTATATGAACTTGATGTTCACGATGAAAGGTGGATTCTCTTAGTTCCGTTTCTTTATTTCGCTTAGTTAAAAAAGTATATAATTACTAAAAAATTTGAAGGTAAAAAAGAAATTGCAAAAAACTTTACTCGACTATTTAAAGGTGAGTGAGCCTACAATTCTGGTTAATTTCATAATTCGGAATACAAGAACTTTTCAAAAACTTTTCTCAAAGATTGAGCCGAATCGCTGATCTGGATGTCCAAGTCTCTTCTAGTTAGTCAAAAATGAGACAAGTTGGCCAGGTATTTGTTAAAATTATTTAAAGTATTAAGATTTAGAGATTCTTGAGTTAAGCCCGAGTTATTAGGTACATTTCTCGTCACTTATTTATGATTTATTTATTTATTTATTTATGTTTATTTTTTAAAGTGAGTGATGCGCAAAACTCAACTATTTTGCGTACGCGAAGCATCAAAATAAACGCTTGAAGCTTGTGCGAAACACGAGAAATTTCGTTTTATGCTCTTGTTGTTGAACTAGTAATATACTACACCTGCGTGAAAATCGTCTATCGTGCAATGTACTATGTAGAAGCGAAGGAATTTAAACTTCATTTGAGTTTGATTTTCTTTTACTTCTTTCACTCGTAATAATAAAATATCTAGAACAGGAAAAAATTGGATTGATAACAGCAAAAAATCCTTCAGTATTGAAATCATCTAAATTAGAACTGTTTCTAAATTACAGAGCTCTCGATTAATGCAGAGAAGTATAATAAAATTATACCTGCATGTATTAAAGATCAAGTATTAATTCGTTTTATAATCAACGTTTTCTTCCTATAATTAAATTTAATTTAATTTTATAAGATTCCCATAAATTGCATTCTTGCCACTATTAGTGAACCAAATCAACCTTACGGGAATAAATTTTTAGTATGGGTATTAATTTGAAGAAACTATTTTATTTGCAAACTTTACTCTCGTAGAAAATAATAAGCGGGTTGTACCAGTTTGGTATGTTACGTCCCAAGACGTATCTTTTTATTTTTTTTTTTTTTTTAATATTTAATAAACTAAATTTAATAGATTTCCTCAATGGTATGTTAAAAAAATGCACAATATCTGCCCATCGAAAAAGTGCGGTCAATCACCCGTAAAAACTGCAAGCCAGCAATCCGAGACGAAACAGTCAATGAGACTATCGACTAACTAGGCAGTCCGCAATCCACCTCAAAAGAATTAACACGCAGTCACTCTATTAAAATGTAGAAAGTCAAAAGTCGCGCTTTCGC